>APFE030436280.1:0-18658 GCA_000404065.3 Pinus taeda | reverse complement strand
AAACACAAACAAAAACCCCTGAGCCAAAAGCTAGCCTAAAATCATCAACAAAGTTGAATCATTAAGAGAGAGCCCTCTCTGATTGCAGGTGGGCTAGAACCGACAATCTAAAGATTGGTTTGTGGTTACCTCGGCCGTATCCCTACAGGAGCCTAGGGACAACCTGAGTGATAACAACTTGCATACTAACTTCTATATACATTTATACAAGCTTTGTGTTCATTTCTCTAAGATATTAATTGCTTTTTTTTCACTTTGTTAGAAGCATGTTTTAAGTGTCTATATAGTAGAAAATTTTATGGTTCAAATTGGAAATTTGGAAATATGAAGATGTAAAAAATGATACAAGACCTTCATATAAGGGTCCTGCATGTTGCATGCATTGAGCTCTAGGAGATCTAGGGGGCTTGGGGTACTTACTGGAGCAACACACGACCATAGGGTGACTCGCCCTCCCTTAATGGTGCGATGTGTAAAGGGTGAATAGCTTAGCCTTCCCCTGTGATACCCCGAGGTGAATTTGGGATAGGATGATTCATTCTCCTGTGAGCCAGAATGATTAGTTATCCTGTGGGACAGATGATTAGTTCCCCTATCGAGACATCCTACCAATGTAGTCTAAGACTCATTGGGAAGTACCTCTCATCTGATTAATGAGCAGGGAAATGGGGTTAGGGACCATAGTATTACTATCGATCACATCAAGATGTATGGTGCAATAATGGTGCAGCAGTATGGACAACAAGATGTATGGTGCAGCAGAATGGACAACAAGTTGTATGGTGTAGCAATGGGACAACAATGCTACACGGTGCTGCAATGATACAACAATGGGACAGCAAAGGCAACTTGGTGTAGTATGGTGTAGCATATGGTACAACAATGAGACAACAATGGTCAATGGCATATAGTGCACAATGGGACAACAATGGTACAATGGTACAACATGGGATAACTAGTATTTAGTGTAGCAAATTCATGGTGTTGTTATGGTATGGCAAAGCACAACGAGACAACCATGACATAGTGCAGCAGTGGCACAACGAAACAGGCATGACATAGTGCAGCAGTGGCACAATAGGACAGTCTCGTCAAGAGGTGTAGGATTGATCTAAAGATCATTCGATTCCAACATGTATTCATGGAGATATGAATTTATTTGTGTTATGTAACAATTCGTCAAGGAATTCCAACAACTAAATTACCCCCATCTATCCTCAACGTTTTATTATAAATAGAAGAGGTTTTCAAGTCATTTTGTACACACACTTAACTCTTGATCTCTCTCCACTTGTTTTGGGTTTTGCTGGCTAGAGAGATCTAGATGATGAAGCCCTAGACGCAAGAGGAAATGAGATAGTCTGGCCGCAGTCAAGAAGTATTCTATACGTTGTCCTAATAGAGATATGATTCCCTAACCGCAGTCCAAACTAGGAGTTGAAGTTCTTGCCCTAAACGCGGTCTTAAAGGAAGAGTCATAGCCGCAGCCTTGGAGGAGCCCTAGTCACTGTACAACGTGCCCTAGCCGCAAGCCTTATATGCTGTCCTAAAGGGATTAAATCATAGTTAAGAGAGGCTCCTTCGATGTCCCAAAAGAAGGCTCTTCATCACAGCAAGGAGGCTTCCATACACTGTCAAAGGAAGCTCCAAAAGAGCCCTAGCCACAGTCTTTTATTCATAGTTAAGACGCAGTCAAAGGGAGCCTAAATGAACCCCTAATCCACAATAAGAAAGAGACTTAATACACAGTCCTAAAGGATGTGTTTTAGGTGTTGTTCAAGTAAGGAGACCTAGCACATCTTAGCTGTAGTCTTGAAGCCCAACCGCATTGAAGGGAGAAGTCTCTACAACTGTCTTATGAGGAGGACCTATACACTGTCAAAAGAGGTTCTAATTTTGAGTTTTCTTCCAGTCTGGGTACTTGTCTGTGATTTATGGCACATATGCATGCCTTGAAAGTGTGAGAATGCGCAAGAATAAACTCCTGGGATAAATACCCATTTGATTATAAGGACTTCTCTTACATTGATGTGAAAGTGTCAGGAAGGAAATTTGCAGATATCTTAACACAGAAACAAGAAATCACATTCCATTAAAATGAACTTAACTTTACATATGCCCAAAAGCAGAGGAAATAACTAAGCTGGAATCCGATCCAAGAAAATGCCCCATATTATCATCCTATGCTTAGTAATGCTTAGAAGGAAATGGGTTGGGTATGTGTTTAAAGTCTGTACAATCAAAAAGAAAGAATCTAAAGGTAGCCCCAACAATCTGAACAAGCAACAAGATATTAGTTTACCAAGTCAATCTAATAATGTAGAACATATGGACTCATCTTGATATTGCTACCTTGAGTTTACTAGTTACTTCACTTGTCAAAGTGAAAGATATTCCCTTCAATTATGTGTATACAATGGGCCAGTATCTTGAGCACTGAGGAATCAGATGAATGCAACTGATTTTATCTCTCTAGAGGTAGCACTGGTGTATTCTATCTATGTAAGTGTCATTTAATGAGGTTGCAAATTTTCACATATTGCAAAAATACGTGAATAAATGGCAAGATCATAAACAACCACACAAGCTGCAACTGTTTTCCATTGAGAAGAATCTATATACCCCTCTCAAGGTCTTGCAAGGAAAGGACATGGATTGAAAAGAATATATATACTCTTCTCAAAATATTCCTAGTTCTCCAAGTCGCAACCGAGCCTCAAGAACTTAACAGTAGCGAAGCATTGAAACCATATTCTTGTACTCTAGTTTTCGTCATATGATTAAGACAATAACAAACTATACAAACATATGTATCCTATTGATAAAATTAGTATACCCCTATCAAGGTCTTGCAATGCAAGATTGGCTAGATTCACCCAGTTTTGGGTTGCGGTGTAGATATACCTATACTGGTTAGCCACAACCAGTATTTTTTCCTTCATCGTTGTCTTAGCAAGTGCAGAAGTGCCAAGAACAAAATTTTTATGATTTTTTGGAAGGTCAATAGTAGCGGGTGTTTTAGTATAATTTTAACCCTGAGATGACAGGTTATGACGAAATCTGCAACGACTGGGAACCCGGTAGGGTATACGATGGGATGTAATGATTCTCGCTGGAGTGGGAGGAAGCTGCTATGGTCCTTGTCTCTTCTACTTTCCTCGTTCTGCTATGATATCGCTTGTTGTGCATCTTTTCTACTTTCCTCGTTCTGCTATGGTCCCTGTCTCTTATACTTCCGTCTCTGCAATTCAAATGTCTATGTGTACGATCGCAAATCTTCCCCGTCCACAGACAAAATGGATAACCTTCACTCTACTCTCCACAAAAGAGATCTAATTTGTCAAGGTTTTTTACCAAAAGGATCCATCTCCCCTAATGATTCATAAGACATGCCCTAAGCATAATCATAACTTTACAAAAAACTCAGAGTGGAGGATCCCCTCCTTAATCTCCACCCAAATCGGCACTAGGTGTCAATGTGCTCCCTCTTGATCAATCATCTCCTCAAACCTTCGATTTGATGTGCAAACAACAAAAGCAATTCAGGGGAAGTGGAGGTGCCTTTGAATTCATCCGCCCATTTTTAGTTATGATGGGCATGGGAGCAATGTCAAAGATGATTGCAGGGTAGGAACTGATCAGGGAAAACTCTTTGATTACCAAAGAAAGTGGGATGGTACGCCTCGGTAAAGAAATGCCCTCCAAATACTAATACTAATGAAAATTGTTGTGCCCTCCATAAAATGGAAAATGATTCAAAAGAAATTATTTTCGAGTTGGAGAGGTGACCCCAGGAACAACTTTTGTGCCCTCCATACAATCGAAAACCCCAGGAACAACTGTTACGCCCTCCATACAATCGAAAACCCCAGGAACAACTGTTGCGCCCTCCATACAATCGAAAAATGATTCAAAAGAAATTATTTTCGAGTTGAGGAGGTTACCCTAGGAACAACTAAGGAGGTGCGTGAGGTGGATATAGAGGAGGCTACAGAGGAGGCAGGAATGGCACTGGAGAGGATCCAAAAGCTAAAACATACATGAAAAGTTTGCCTGCAGTTTCTACACCCTATCTTCAAAGAGCTATTTTTTAAGAAAACAAACAGAAAGCTAAAACACATACCTGTTTTAGGCAAAAACTATGGAAGATCGGCCTCACAGAAAAAATAACAGTAAATGCAGAGCTGGTAAACCTGTCTTGGCTATTACTCCTCAAAGCACACTGATTTGTCTGCTCAAAAGTTTCCCAAATCGTTGAATACCAAATATTTAGAACCCAAATTGCCAAATATCATGTAATATTATAAGCCAGCTAGTTCAGAAAATAAGCTTTCCTCCTGGGTGTGAACCCTGACAGCGACACCTTAATCAATCGTTGGAAGAGAATGTTCACGCGGTGGGACTTCCAGCCAAGGAGATAAGAACAGCCGATTCGAGCCAAGCCCAACCAAGGAGATAAGCGAAATTTTAAATTTTCCCACCAAATTTTAAATTTAAGTCTTCTTCATAATATTTTTTAAAGGTTCATTTGCCAGCAGTTCTATTAATTGATTTTTCCCACAAAATTTTAAATTTTCGGCATTTATTTTATTAATATAAACCATATAATATTAACTAACCTATGCATCCTATAAACTATTCATCTTAGAGGCATTGGGAAGTGGTTTTGTACAATGTGCATGGTTTATATTATTGCTAAACCTTAAAAACCATTTGTAAGCCCTAGGATGATAATAGTGTTTCTTCTTAGATGATGTCCAAGGCCCCAAAAAAAGTCATCCTTGTTGGGAAAATCCTCACATTAAACCCATACAACATTTATATACCTATGGTTTATAATGATGGCAAATAGTGCTCCTCATCACCTAATTGTGCAAAAAGCCCCAACTAACCTAGTCTAGGTTAGATGTCCTCAATATTAACATATTATCCTACATTATCCATTAGTTCATGGAGATAGAGGGTTCAAGGACTCTCACTTGATGGTTGGGGACTATAGTCCATCAAGAGGTCAAATGTCGGGCTAACTATGTTAAGGACACCTCAAGGTCAACCAACACTAATGCAATGTATTAGTTTTTCGTACATCGACCTATCAAAATGTCACAATATTGGGTAGTAGACATTAGTAAGTAGGACAGTAGTCACCAACAAGAAACCTTGATAACGATAGAGTAATGATGTGGTGAGTGGATGTGGACCCGAGGATACTGCATATCAATTGTGTGGCAGTTGATTTGACATGCTAACATCTCATTATGATGTGGCACCAATGTGGGTCTAGATGACATGGCATACCAATGTGGCATGTTGACATGGCAATGGAAGGTTGAATTGGAACCAAGGTGATGTATAGGTGGTAACCATATAGTGACGACGTGGATGTTGGGCTTTTGGATGTTAAGATATCAACTAATTAGTATCCATGACACTCTTTAGCCTCTTCCCGAGGGCCCAGTGGCTTGATAGCTCGACCATTGGCCTTTCAAGATATTGGGTATTGAGAAATTAGGGCATTAAGGAAAATCATGTGTTTCGTGTGAATTTGGGCAAGCTTAGAAGTCGAGTTGCAAACTACTACAAGTGTCCTTATTTTTCTACAAGCAACAATGTAATGTGAAGGTGAATATGCTAAACGTGATATTGGATGGCAATGATGCTAAGGAGAAGTTGGAAAATTGAAAAGTGCACCTATCTAATGCATCAAAACAACTTGTGGTAGGGTTAATCTAACAAAATGCAAGGTTGTAGTGTTTCTTGTAGTTGCAAAATAGAGTAGAGTGTAAGAAACAATGAATAATACATAATGAACAAAAAAATAAAAATAGTAATGGAAATGAACTAAATTCAAAGTAAAAATTCTATATAACTAATGTAACAGTGCTACAACTATCATCAACAAATGTTAAGATAATCTGCAAGAAAAAATTGCTCATAAACTATCTAAATAAACATGCATGAAAGTAATGTTCATAAATATTTTGTAGACATAAACAAATGTGTGAACAGAAATTATACAAGAGGGATATCGACCACGTAGGTTGGGCCTTAACACAAGGAAACTTAAAAACCTCAGAAGAAAGCTAAACTAAGAGCTGAAATCAAATATCACTTCGATTAGCAAAAATGTTATTTGTACATGACAAAGTTACAAAAAATGCTTAGAATCTAAACCTCTCGTATTATTCACATGCTTTCCTACGATTTTCTTCTAATCCTATTATGCTACTCAAGCCTATTGTTTGTACAAGTGGATAGGAGGAAAACTCCTTGAGTGGAGGACTGCTTTCCCTCCAAAAATCAATAAAAACCTAGATCTTGTTTCCTAGATCACCACGTAGCAATAGTAAGGAGGATTTACTATCCTTAGGAAGTCGTGTTGGTTTTATTTTGTAGAAGGTAGTAGGCCCCACAAATATCTCTAGATGATTCTCCTTGAAATTTGTGTAAAATCCATTCAAATATTACACAATAGTCATGTTAGGCACATAAAGTATGAAAAATATCTTGGACTCTCCTAAGAACTCATTAAGCTAGGAAAGTGTTATGAAGTGAACAAAATTAGGTTCAATATAGCCTTTATGTGCCTAGGAGTGGTTAGAAAAACCTTATGGGAGACTCATCACATATATTAATTGAGAAGACAAATTTTGAATTTATCAATTATTATGCAATTTAATAAATTTTATACTTAATATTAATTTAAAATTTAAATATAATCTTAGTGTATTGTGTATGGCATAAGAAAATAATATGAAGTGTTATCAACCAATTTCTCCTTATATTTATTTGTAGTCATCATTATGTTTTTTACTCTTTTGCATATATTGGGCCCTTCATTTTGAGCTTGTTCGAGCACGAACATTAGTTCAACACTAGGAGTATGCCTCCTCCATTCGTTCTTAGTGTATTGTTTGGCTTTGAGAGCGTCATATTAGTCTTTTCTAACCAACATCCATACTTAGTGTATTGTTTGGCATTCAAAGCATCAGATTAGTCATTTCTAACCAACATCCATATATTTTTTCTAGAATATTTCATTCCCTAGAATTTTTTGGTATTTTTTCTCAAAAATTATATAGTAGAAAAGTTCTCGCATCACACATCAAACCAAAAGGATACAAAACAACACACACACTTCTATGTACAAGGTACAATCACAACTCAATCAAAACAATCATGTCAATGTGTGCCTATTTTGGACACAAGAAAAGGATTCCCGTACATGAACTCATGGAGGAGTTGAGGTACCATATGGTGTGCCATGATGGGGCCATGCCATACAAATTTTAACTATGAGACTCCTAAAGATTGATGATAACAAGGAAAACCTAGAATCATAGTGTTATTAGGAATAACCAGAGGACATAAAAAGTGAGTGGTCTTGTGAGCTACTGTGGCTCCATGACAAGGACTTTGAAGACATAAAGGGGTGACAGGAAACTCATTGACTAGTATCAATGTCCCGTTTTTGCCCTATCTAGGCCATGCACTCACTCCCCATATTTGAGGATGTTTTCCCGATGGACCGATTGCCCGGTCCATGAAATCCCTAGGACTAATGCACCTTCGCATTGTGATTGCTATTACTGCGATGAGTATTGTTGCTACTAGCCCCCTGTTGCGGCTGCCCTCTTCCTCCCATAGGAAAAAACATCACTAGATACCTCGAACAAGATGGGGTCCGGGAACAACGAATTATGACTAAATCTAATAATTTGTTGGTCTTTGCATACCCACTCCAGCTTAACAAGCCTGGTAAAGCTCAGGATTGAAAGAAAATATATTTAGTAAAAACCCTAATGCTAAGGGTTTGATAGTGAAATTGTGGACAAATCCACCGAAATAAAGATCGACAAATAGGGGAGAAGGAGGCTAGCTCAAAGCTATGGTCGAATCCCAATGACTTGAACAAATTTCCATAGTAATGAAGCTTCAATGTCCCAGACTGAGAAAAAGTCGAGTAAGCGATCTATAGAAGCCTTTGAGTTTGTTTTCGTGGTTTCTTTAAGACTTTGTGATTTTCACTGATGAAAAGATATTAAGCGTTCACCTGCTGCAATTAGTAACACTTTCGTTCAAAGTTCATCCAAGCAATTAATTTAGTTTTTTATAGTTTAATGTTATTAAAAATCTATCCTTCACGGGTTGGATGACTATGGTGATATTTCTTCCCAGTGTCATTCTCTCTCAGATTGGAAAGGGGTGTTGTGCTGGAATTAATAAGGCTTTGGTTCAAAGTTTATTGGAGCAATTAATTTTTTATTTTTTTGTTTATTTTAATGTTATTAAAAATCTACCTTTCACGGGTTGGATGACTGGTGATATTTCTACCTATGGTCATTCTCTCTCGGATCTTTTGGAAAAGGGTATTGTTGTGTGTTGGAAGTATTGGAGGCCAAACAAAGATGGAAGATACACTTATGTGAGTGGCCTAAAGAATATGATATATCTGATATGACCTAATGACCTCAAATATATCTGAGAACTGTATCCTTCTCACTCTCCCTCTCTCTCCCACGCTTTCCCACTCTCTAGATCTCTCGCTACCTCCCTCTCCCTCTCTCTCCCTCACTCCCTCTCTCCTTCTCCCTTCCTCCCTCTCTATCTCTTCCTCTGCTTCTCTCTTTATCTACTACTCTTTCATGCACACTCTCTCTTTATATCTTTATCTCTCTCTCTCCCTCTATGCATATCCTTATCCCTCTCACTCCCTCTTTCTATCTCTCTATCCAGAGTTATTTTAGTACATGCACCATAATTCATACACTAGCGTTGAGCTCCAAAATTGTGTTTAAGCATAGATCTCTACTTAACCATGATGACAAATCATCAAACCACAATCAAGACTTATTAGTGCCCACAATGAATTGGGTTAACCCACACATTTCCCACATCATCTAATTTATTCTCACTAAGCTAATAATGGTCATATGCAAAAACCATTATTCAAAATTGACCTAATCGCTAGGTGTCTTCCTCCTATGCTATCCACATTGTGGGCCAATATCCCCTATATATGGCTCAACTGATATCCCCTATCCTCATGCTAGTTCTTGGGCTCAAAGTTGTGAGTACCACGACAAATAGAAAGATGATATTGAGCATAGATAAATGCATTAAGAAATAAATCTTAATGCATTGGGATTATATTGTTTTGGATTAAAGATGCCTCTATGCATTTCATTATAGAAGCAAATATGTCCCTCCAAAGTTGCTTGAGTGTCTACTAAAAGAGGACCCAAAGTTTATCCTAATTCATGGAACAAGGTAGCAATCAACCTTAAGCACAGATCTACTAGTAGACACTAGATCAACTTTAGAGGGACATATCTACTTCTATAGTGAAACCTGTAGAGGAATATTTAATCCAAAAGAATATGCTCTTAATGCATTAAGATTTTTTTTCAATGTATTAGGATGTTGTGGGTTGTCTCTTCCCTGTCTAGTTGAATTTTTGGATCCCCTTCTCTCCTTAAGATCCCTCCAACTGTGGTTAGAGTTCTTAGATGACCGTAAGGAGGAAGCCCCTTTCAGAAAGGGACATACAATTTGAAGGTGTCTAGCTTGTTGGGCCATATTGATACCTTCTCCGAATACCAATAGACGCCCCTTCTCATGCACCTTGGTGCATTTTGTTTTTGTCTTCCCCCCCGTTCTCTATGCGTGGTCTATCGAGTGTTGTTCGTCCTCTAGTGAATCATACTCATCCGAATCCGTTACTCTAGTATCCTCAATACCAGGTTCCTGACGAGTGATGCCATCAAAACGTCCTGAAGTGCGAGCCACAGGAGCAGGTCGCTAGCCTTGGGGGTCTGCTCCTGATGAGCATGGTATATTATTCCCAGTATTTACGACGCCATATGTATCAGTGCCATGAACGCTCGTGCCCCCAACTGCCACATAAGACGCCCCCTGTACATTTGTCGCGAGACCCTGTTGTTCGAGTTCCCAGTACTGTAACTCCGATGGTGATGGGATATTCAGGACCGGTTGAGCCTGATCCTCCTGTAGTTGAAGAAAGTTTGGATTTACCATCGAGCCCGGGTGGGAAAACCCTAGGGAATTTAGGGAAACCTTCACATCATCCATCTCTGAGGTAAATGCGTTGACCTGGACTTCCAGTTCATGGTGTATCGCCGGTGAAACCCTAGTTTGGTGTTGATGTGGTCCCTCAACCCAAATTTGGGAAGCCTCCATAGAATGAGAAGAATAATCCACAAGTTCCTCATTGATACAAAATGATGTTCACATGTACTCCGTTATACTATCCCCATGTGATGCTGTGCACAGCACCCTCTGAGAGACATTGGCCCAACTGAACAAAACATTCACCTCCACCGTTTGATTCCCTTACTAGTTGACCGAGAAAACCCGCGAGACCATAAGTTGCCAAATCGCCGCAGATAAATATAAACCAGGTGTACTGACCCTTGTTTGCTAGTGTTGTGACCATTCCCTCATGCTGTTATCGCTCCCGGGTGCAGGTGAAAACCCATCTTCGCACCAGAAAAAACCCTAGGGTTAAACCGCCATGGAAATTCCTCTCGGATTCTTCCATATGATCTTCTCTAGGCAAATTCTTTATTTCCATTTGATTTCTGTTCTATCTACAATTTCTTATCTAATATTGGAGCATCTCCATAGATTAGTTAGCCTTACTAAACCAAACATTTTATTAGAAATAATCATTAATCGTATAACATTACGACTTCACTACTTTTTGACCACACACAACTTATTTTTATGTCACCATAATTCACCTTTAATGTAACATAATTACATTGAAAAATCAACCAAAATCCCCTCAAATAATTTTCCCTACAGAAACAAGCATCATGTGATTAATAATTCTTTACCCTAAGCAATACCTCCCTATTAAGCCAAAGAAAACACTTACACATTTCATTTAATGGAATTTAATTCCAATTGAAAAACACAAAAGCATTTAATTTAATTTCCATTCAAGGTTTCACCGCATTTCTGCTTTTTCAAATATCAAAACTTGTTCATTTCCCTCGTGTTCCAGGGTTTTTCAAATATCAAAATTTGTTCATTTCCCTCGCGTTCCAGGGAGGAAGGTTGCCATATCATCCCATTATGTTTCTCAAAGATCAAAATTTATTCATTTCCCTCACGTTGCAGGGTTTTTCCAAGGAAGAAAGAGGAAGGTCGCGGCCATGTTGTCGCAGGTTTGATTTGATACATTTGGTTGAATACAAGAAATTGGATTCTAGGTGCCTCCAATCGTGGTGGTTTCATTCTACGAAGGGATCTGCACAAGGTTCCCCACACTCCTACGCGATGGCCCATCCCCAAGCCTCCATCACTCTTTGCAACTTTAAAATACTTCTAGACAAGTGCAAGAGGCACTCAAGAGGATGTATGTACAAGATTCCGCATAGGAAGATGGAGCCGAAGGTATGGGTTATGTGACAAAGAAGACGACAGTTGTCTTTCCGACCCTGAAATCAGTGAAGAAATTAAGCAGAGAAGAGAGCAAAAATGCATTGATTAAGACAAGGAAATAAAATGTCCCAAGACTATAGGAGGTCAACATCTAGATGCTCTGCCACAGGTGGATTGTGATGATCCAGTCGTCCCTATAAATGTCAGAGACAAAAAAGGCCTCGGATTTGCCTGTACCACAGGGTTCAGAGAATTGGAGCAATGAAATCAGATGCCGAGGAAATGGATGTGACCTGAGACAAGCAGGATCGAGGCTCTGTGCCAGAGGAGAGGTTTCCAGAGGATACCAAACCCACTCAAGAGGTAGGTAACTACATTTTATTTTTATTGTTTAATTATAAGAATTAATGCAAAAAACTTGCCCATGAGTGACTTCCGTTGGTTTAGGTGATAAGTCTGGATGGTAATTTTTCTACCAAAATTGCCCGGTGCTTTCCTGTTATGCCATTTAGGTGGCATGGACAACAGTGATAATGAAGCCTGGTGGTTGGGTTAAAATCTGCTGACCTCACTAGTGAACCAATGCTTTATTGGTGGCTTATGTAGGGTTTTTCACTTTTGAAATAACTAATAGCTTGCCATATGTCATTCAATAGAACGGTTTAGGTTGGATGTCGATATTCCCAAGTAAATTTTTGTTAAAACTACGATGGGAAATGAATGAAAGATTAGGTCTACCCCTGACCAATGGACTTCTCTACCCTGTGCTACATACCCATTTGATGACATGCAACATTGCTCAGATCAATGTCAGTAGAGGCG
This sequence comes from Pinus taeda, assembly GCA_000404065.3. NCBI lineage: Eukaryota > Viridiplantae > Streptophyta > Pinopsida > Pinales > Pinaceae > Pinus > Pinus taeda. The sequence goes on along the minus strand of APFE030436280.1, from coordinate 6,427 downwards.
TGACTAGTATACCTCTTTTCCATTCAGTTCTTGTTCCTATTATCATTTCCATTCCTCTGTTGGGATTACACTTCTACAACACCACCAGTTTTTAAGTGCATGATATATTCAGGGAGATGGGTGGGTTCAAGTTGCTTATTCGTCAAAATTCTATAGTCATGATTCTAGTTTTGTTTTGTTTCTAGTTACGTTTATGTTTCCTATTTCTAGTAAAGTAGGTTTTGTATCTCCAAAACTCAATTTTATAGTGGTAATGTACGTCGTCACTAAGGTGATTTACGCTTATAATTCTCCAGAAACCTTGAGTCCTATTTCTTGTTCTATTCAACATGTAGTCATGTCTCTTGTTTTGTTTACGTTTTACCCTATTTGGTAAAATGCGCTAGGACTGTGGATTGATATTTTAACAAGATGGGTTGCGAGTAACAAGTCCATGCCCAAGGGCATGATGCCAAGAGAAAATACTGTCAATTCTTGCATCCAAAAAATGAAAACAGTCCAACTCCATATCCCACAAATAGTCTTCTAATGGCATATTTAATCAAGTTCAGAAACATACAGTAAAACAAGTAAGTCTAACTCCATATCCCACAAACAGTCTTCCAATGTCTAATAGGAATTCCTTCTGTACAAGAGTAGAATATAAGTACATTGTACTCTTTCTTAGAAACCATATTTCCTGAGAGAAGATAATAGTCGTAAAGTTATGAACTATTAACTATCATTGTTCATAAAGTTTCTTTTGAAGAGAATCAAATTATATCAATAAATACGCAGAGAACAGAAACAATTCATCTCTTCCTTTGTTTCTTTCAACTAAAATCCAAATGACATTTAACAACATAGCTAACTAGATAAGCTAAACTTATTTTGACAGCAGGATTACAAATAAAGATAAGTATAGAGTTATACTTGAGCCCTGAGCTTTACCAGCTTGAAATCAAAATCATCTTTAAGAGCTTGAAATCGGATGACACTATCCAAGATGGATGGTTGAGGCATGACGCAAAATTTTCACCACCATAATACTCCCCTATTCCCCTATACAACACTCTGTTGTAATATCTAGCTGGACTAAACAAAAAGATACAAATACTTTAATTTTGAAAGAATTCCAGTTAATTTTGGTCGAGTCACTATTCAACCATAACATCGAATTGGATCATTGCATCCTTTGGCCCCAGATTGTTTGGCACCAGCCGATCTCTTTTCCAGGTATTGTTGATGATACTCTTCTGCTCTGTAAAACTTCTTCGCTGGCAGGATCTCTGTAACGATCTCTTTATGAAGTGACCTTTGGTGCCTTTCCATTGATTCCCGTGCAGCTTTTTCCTGCTCAGCTGAATAGTAATATATGCTAGATCTGTACTGAGTGCCTTTCTCATTGCCCTGCAAATATATGCACACAGTGCTGACAATTCATGTATCTGATGCAATTTCTAATACATCAACCAGATACAAGTGTCTTTATAGTTTTTGCCTTCTATGGTTATGAAATTCAAATAGGAAAACCACATCAGGATCCAATCATATTTTCTATAACCCACCCTGCACCCCTATAGCAGGATCCAATTATATTTTCTATACCCCGCTCTGCACCCCTATAGCAAGTATGTTAACAAGCCATTGAAATGAAAAGTATATGGTAGATACATTGCCAAATACCTGGATTTGGTTTTCTGGTTAAGGAACCATATGAATGTGTGAAAGGCTTTGAATTTCAGCTTTCAAAGAAGCCAATGCTTCAAGCTGGCAAGCCTATTAGCATAGATATAAGTTAATTCAAAATTTATGAATATTAATTTTTGGTTTTCTGGTTAAGGAACCATATGAATGTGTGAAAGGCTTTGAATTTCAGCTTTGAAAGAAGCCAATGCTTCAAGATGGCAAGCCTATTAGCATAGATATAAGTTAATTCCAAATTTATGAATATTAATTTTTAAAATACTAATAATAACATGTTTGATCATGTAGTTTTAAAAAAAAATTAGAATTTTTAAGGATTTTATATAGCTTTTAAAAAGATTCGGAGATTTTTAATGTAAAATATTTTTATCCTAGTCAAATCATTTTAGAAAATACAAAATTAATTTAAGACTGAAATTTACACCTTAAAATTTCCCAAATTATGTGTTTACATTCATTGTTGTTAAGCTGAATGGGGATCCTAACAAACATTTGAAAATAATATAATGAACCACGCAGTGATATATGAGACTGAAGACACCCTCAATGCCTGCACTCAGAATTCATTAGGAGTTTAGCTTTGAAGTGCAATTATAGAATATTAATGGGACTCCACTCCCAATTGCATCGCTTCAAACCAGAGAAATGAGGCCAGGTATACTGAAAACCGGTCTTTGCTTAAAGCACTAGATAGATATCACAGCCTGGAGCCTACAAATCTTTTGGAGCACAGGAAATGGAATTCAAATACATTAAGAAGCCCAAATCTGATTTAGTCCGATATTTGAAATAAAGAGAATTCTAATGGCTTCCATTTTTTTTTTAACTCACTGATGCTTCTCAGGAAAGTTGATTTGTCATAAAAGTATGTACATGATTTTGACCAGTAATGAAAATTAAATTCCAGATCAATCTACTAATCTACAATATGCAATACGATATAAAATAGATTTGGGAATTCTATTAGCTACAGATCAATCTACTAATCTACAATATGCAATACGATATAAAATAGATTTGGTAATTCTATTAGCTAAGTTGCTTCTTTAGAACATGAGAAATGAGAAAACAGTTAGCGTGCATCTTCTGTCCATTCCCACTGGAATAAGAAACCAAAATGGTGGAGACTCCTTTGGCAATGACATCGAAATAGGGGGTCATGTGGATGTTGACTAATTGTTTATAATTGATGACAGTGTTATTCTCATCGATACCCTGGGTTGTTCCACCATCGCCCACAAAGTGCTTAGCACACGCTACAATATTTGACCTGACAAACATCAACAAATCACATGGTTAGAAAACTATTTCAGGAAATTGTGGTACAATTGATTGATCAAAGAAATTCATATTCTAAGCATGGATAAAGCAAAAGGTTTGCAGCTTAATGTCCAATTATATAGAAACTGTGGTACAATTGAATCATTGATTGATCAAAGAAATTTATGTTCTAAGTAGGGATAAAACAAAAAGTCTGAAACTTACTGTCCAGCTACATACGGCACCCCCTTTGTAAATATCCTGCAAACCTGCTCGCATCAAACAAGACATTCTAAATAGTGAAAACTTGACTCTCATTTTTTAATGAACTTCCATCGAGCACATCCGTGCCAGAGTCTTACAGCAACACATGAAGAAAATGTGTATTGAATTCCAGTAGATCAAACTTCCAGAGCTGTGGCAGCTCCAATTCTTTTAACCAGATCGGGATCCTTGTATCCATAAAACGTTGATTCAAATTGTTAGCCAAACTTTCTAGAAGATTTTGATTTTGAGGGCAATAATCAGAAGCCAGAGTTCCCATGATATATTAAACATCAACATTTTCACCCTGATTCTGTTATTATCCCAATTCAGTTACTCAAGATTTTGCCCATAATCATTCAGATAACCCTAGTTACTTTTCAAATCATTGCCTCCTAACATTTTGCTCATTGCAATCAGAGTGGCCCTTGGCACTTTCCAAATCATAATACTACTTACGATGAAAAAATAATGCCTACGGATATAGGCCCAGGCTCTCTAGTAATGTCCAGAGATAAAGGGTTTTCATGAAATATAGCCGACCACTCAACCTACTCATTTGTTTAAATCATTAGCCATGACATTTTCTAGTTGCAAGGAAATGCTGTGAAGAAAAAATGGAGTTGATACTCTACTTGCCTGGTAGCTCCAAGCCCAACATTGTGAGGGAAGATGGTAGCCCCATAGACATTGTTGTGACCATGAACAACATCAATCCCATATACACAACGGTTCTTAGATTTAAAAGAACTTTTAGGCCCCAAAATCATAAAATTAAGTCTAGCTAGAATTATAGGCATGGCTTAGTCTATTACATCTCAGTAAGTGATATAAGGAAAAGTACAACGTAGTGAGCGTATAAGGCAAAGTATATGGTGCTACATTAAGGAATTGCACGTGAAGTTCTCAGATCACTCCTGCGTGTCATCTCAGAACTATATTATTATGCTGAGGGAAAAAACTCATATTTTGGAGGAGGTCTTAAATTGTTTTGATTTGAGAAGCGAGATAGAAATGGATTTAGAGTGGGGATTAATGGGAGGAAAAGGAAGATTTTATGAAATTCTAATGATTTTTAGCAAATGTATATCTTATTGTAGAGAGGCCAGAGAATTTGCTTACCATGTGGAATACTACTTCGAAGGTATCCACCACGAAAAAGAGGCCAACTAGCCCTTTTGCTCCCAATGCATTTTAAGCCCTAAAAACATTTTCCTGAAAGTATTTTTGTTAGGTACTTGTTACTGTGATTTGCTCATATAGTTGGATCCCATTTTACCATAACCCTTTAAATTCCTGTGGTAATATGATTTCTTTTTTCTTCCATTTGATTTGTCTCAAGTGCAAGATTCAAAGAAAGTTTTCAATCTTAATCAATTATTGAGAATGCTAACATCTAAATATAATGTAGTTCATTGTTTTTAATTAAACCGTGTGAAATCAACAATAGAAGTCCTAGTGCCCAACAGGATTTTATGGCTTGATTGACAAATATAATAAAATGGAATAAAATAGAGTACTTCCTCCAAAATATGTGCCCTGACTCAACTAGTAGCTAGCAAGGACGTTTTTACTTTGCAAAATTGGAAAGTGTTCAAGGTTGTAAGTTAAGATATGTATCAAGTGTGCTATATATAAACTGCACACTCTAGGTATAATTACTAGTCAAATGTTATAGCCAGTAGTAAATACGATGGTATGGTTAACTAATTTACAAGTTGCTTAATATTTATCCCCAGACCATAAAAAAAAAATGTGTGATTTGTTTAACCCATGAGTGAAAACGATTTCGATAGAACAACAAGGTTGCGATGCAATGGCATACCTGCCCAATAAATAATTTATTTGCTTAATAGATTATAGATGGTCTACACAATAAACCTATGTGAATATGGTCACGTTATTAAACCAGATAAATCAGCTCAGAATAATTCGGTATTCAAAAGAAAAGATCATTTTCTTATACGTTCAAACATGTTCAAACTAGCCATCATTTTTATTCACTGAAATTTTCTGACACAGTCAAAGCCATTACATCCCTTAACACAGTCAAAGCCATTACATCCCTTACCATTTATTTACAAGCTCTCCCAATGGATCATGTTCAGATTTTGTGAACAACACAACTTTCTCAAGTTACTTTTTAATGCCCACATACATATATATATACCTCAAGGGTAGTTTAATGCCCACGTACACATATATATATATATACCTCAAGGGTAGTTTAATGCCCACATACACATATATATAGTTCAAAGGTAGTTTAGGAATAACTAATTAGTTCATTTCTCAAATAAAAATCTCGAAAAAAAAGAGCCCTGGGAAAGATATACTACAGGTAAGACAGGAAAATCATGGAAATAAATAGCATTGATGACAGTGTATACAAATAGGTACTGTTTTCACAAGAGTTTTTTTCATTCCTCAAATTGTGCTTGGGCCAGAAAACAAATTTTGGATGTAAATGTAGATGAGAACCTTCCTTTCTGAGAGCAAACCTAGATATTAAAGATATGAGTAAGAGGAAAGCAGTTGCATATAGTCGAACAGTGAAGCAGGCAATAAAACATTGATCCCCAGCCCCTGCGAGGCTTTTACAACAGTAATATTTGAATGCTTAAATGATTTGCACCTCCCATTTGTTCTTGGCCATTGAAAACACTATTGTTATATTGAAAAAAATGACTTTAATGCTACTTCACATTACTCACTCAAGGTTTATAAATTATCTATAAGATCTCTGCAATTACTCAGGTATGTTTTACATAATATGCAAATTTATTAAAAACACTGTGCAATGGGCTTTACATTGTTAATATGTAGTGTAGAATCTAGAAATTGCAAATTTATTATACAAACTGTGAAATGGGCTTTACATTGTTAATATGTAGTGTAATTTATTATACAAACTGTGCAATGGGCTTTACATTGTTAATATGTAGTGTAGAATCGAGAATAGGCAAATTACCTTGCCTCATTAGTGGAGGTCTAGAAGGAGTGATAAAATTTTGCTCTATTGTACTTAGTATCTGAAACAGAAAAACCAACCAAAAGAAAAGAGTGTATACAGACATGAATCATATCCTCTTCCTGAGAGAAACTAAGGCAGCAATAACCTCAGTACGTGATAGCACTAAGCTCTTTGGCATCCTTTATTAGGAGGTATCCTTTGACAAATAATTTCATACCTACTTCTTTTCGCCAGAAGTGAAAA
>APFE030436279.1:195269-220211 GCA_000404065.3 Pinus taeda | reverse complement strand
GTGTTCTGGGAGACTTACTTGATCCCTAGTTAGAGGATGAAACATTATCTGTGAAGGTTTTCCCCATTGTGTGCAACAAAATATCATGTTGACCCATGAGCTTGGCAATTTTTTACATAGAGATGTTCACATGGGTCTTCTTCATGTCTTCAACAATATTGTAGTCCAAAGTGGGAAGACTCACAGAGTTGTCCAGGGGAATACTCGTGTTTGTATTGTCCGGTGGAGTTTTTTGATTTGAGCTGCTCATGGATGTATCTTTCATGGGAGCTGTATTCCACGACTTGTTTTGTGTTTTCTGTGTTCAGTGTACCGATGGCTCAACTTCTCTAAACATTTTATTGAATTTCTCTTTCGATATCCGAATCATAATAGGATCCCTTGACTTCTTAAGTTGTATCGATCGTTCCATTTTGGGGCCTCCTTCTTGATTGTTGTTCTCTGCTAGGAAGCGTTTAGACATTGGTACATGTTCACTGCATGCCTAGAACTTGGAGCTTCATTAGATCCAATATCTTATTCATCATCTTCATCTTCTAACTAGACCTACTCACTAGAATTAAAATGATATTTCATCCTTGAAGCCATGGAGTCCGTGACTCAGTTCCAATCTACACAGGTATTCTCTGAGTGGCATGCTTGGTTGAAATCACAAAAGTAATCCTTACCAAGTAGTTCTATTTGGAACACATCATTTGAACACTATGCAGATTTATCTAGGTGACTAGTGCTGTTACCTGATGTCGCATTCTTTCTTCATGCAAAACTGGAAAGTCTTATGCTCATTGTTATCTTGTTTGTCCATTGCTTGAATACTATTAATTTAGTTGTCAAGGACTTAAGGAGATGAGTAAGGTTCTCAATTTCACCTGTTTCTTTTTCCTTCACCTCACTCAAGGTAGCCTGGGACCTCATGCCTACATATTTTCATTCCTTTGCTGATTCATCATCTACAACGAGTATAATCATGTGCAGGTCCTTCTCCACATCAATTCCTTCTTGGAAATTTTCTGATAGCGTTGGTTTCACATATCGATTGACAAACTATGCAATGTTGGTTGATATTGTAGATGTGTAGTAGTTGACTATGATGGAGTCATGAGGTTTATTTTCTATGTTGAACTTGTTTAGGATATGGTTAAAACTCTAGTTAAATTCTTTCACTTTTTCTTTTGGCTCCATCTTAAGACTACCCAATTCCTTCAACAACATGGTAGGGGTTTTGTCATCAACAAATTTCTCAAGGAAAATTGTCTTGAACATTGCCCAGTTATGAATGGAGTTGATAGGAAGGTTGTGGTACCATACAACTACTCTTCCATCCAGGGTACATGGAAACAATCTACATGTAAAATCATCGAACGTACCTTGACTGTTTGCAGATGTAGGTAGAACATGTCTAGATGGTCTTCTACCTTCATTGCTTTGTGAGGGTCATATTTTGTTAAGAGCTTCTCTACGTGCCTTGGAATATTATGCAAGGCACCGTGGAGGGACAATGGGCCTTATGTTATCCATTCCTAATTTTGATTAGCCATGTCTTCTTATTCTTCATACTCCTCTTCTTCTAAATAAGATGGTTCAACCTTTGAATATTTGGTTTGTCTTCAGCTTCGCCTCCTCCACTACCTTCCCCTCTGCTACATCCACCCAAACCTGAGCCCAAGAGTGGCGAGGATTACTTCTTTGATAGATAAGAATACCACTCCTGTGGGTGTAGTCATTTTATTCCTCTAGGAAGAGGGAAGGTTGTGTACTCTTGGGATTGATCCAAAAACTTTGGAAAATTGATGGGTGATGGGATAGATTGAGTGAAGGTGATGATATGAGATTTCTTGTTTAGCTCTGGGAGGTGAGGAGTAACAAAATTTAGATTTTCACATGGGAGAGAGGGAGTTTGTGTTACTACCTTGAATAGATGATGGATACATGGGGTTGAGAGGACATTCAACCATAAACAACTAGCAGCCCTCCTTCTAGCACCAAAAATGTTGATGGTGTTGGACTTGCCAACATTAAGGGGATCTCCATGATATGAAGTCCCAACTAAAACTCACACCTTTTGGTTTAGGAGTTTTAAAAAGTGTGCAACAAGAAATGCTAAATTTAGAAAGTGCTAAAAATAGAACTGCTAAAAATAGCACTTCTAAAAATAGCATTTTGGCCACCTTGGGTGAGAGGTGAAACTACTAAAAGTAGCATCTTCTAAAAATAGAACTTTTGGGTCCCTTCCTATTTATAGTAGTCCCTGGTCTATCTATAGGGAGTAAATTCAAATTTGATCTTACCAAAAGTTTGGAATATTAATTAATTAATTCTCCATGAGTTAATTAGTTATGGAAAAGAAAACTAAAGTCTTTGTGAGAACATGCAATTATCTCTCCACTAATTGGGGAATGTGTCCTTGATTTGCTCCACTGATTGAGGAATTAAGGATGAGTTCTCTATTGAGAGGATCAGTTGATTTAGTTTAACTTAGTCAAGTTCAGTTAGATTAATTTAACAAGTTGTTAAATTAATGAGATATAGTTTGTTAATGCTTGCATGCATGTGACAACTATTATTTTCATATAATTGTGTATTCACTCATGGATAAATGATGCATGTCAGTTCTGAGAGAGACCCAGTTGAGATCAGAGAAGGGACAGTGTACTATTAGTTGGATGAATATTATTCCTAGAAAGGAAGTTCATCCATGATGAGGGTTCATCTCGTTAAGGTTTGTGCAGTTATTCCAGAGGTTAGTGTTGTTTGTGAGGTAAAAATCACATAGGTTGTAGCTGGAGGACCCAGGAAAAACTGTGCATAGAAATAGGAGGCTTGGAGAGTAGAGGAGAAGGTTTGTGAGAAGCCTTTGACTGGCTATGAGTAGCAGAGGGATTGTATTGAGAGATGGCTAGCTTCCGAGCTAGGGCTTTATGTAGTCCGGACTATATTTCCACTTGTATGATAATACAGAGATGGGGTTTTAGGCAGGTGCTTTCCCCGGGTAAATTCTTTTATGTTATGTGTGATTGATTCCTTCTTATTAGTTATAAGTGTTCTTATTGATGTTTCTCATGGTCGATTAGCTTCTGCAAAGTTTATGGTAGATGTAGATCTAGTATTATGCTTTAGTACATTGCATATATCAGTTTGATCTGTAGGTGAAATTTCTACATGATATCAGTGAGCTAGCTGATTTGTAGAGAAAATTCTACATGGTACCAGATCTAGCTGATTTGTAGAAAAATTCTACAAAATTCTACATGGTACCAGAGTACAAGTCATCAAGGAGAGAACGGTATACTGAGAGGAGATTTCAAAGTTTTGAGTTTTGGGCCGAGAGTTTGCAAAGAAGATCTGAAAATTTCTATACAAAATTTTCAGAAATAAATAGCATATTTGGATTCCTTGCTGAAAAATACCCAAAATAAAAAATGAAATTCACTGAATCAGAGTTTGGATGAGGGAGATATCACTGATTTGAAATCAGCTCTTTTTCTAGAAAATTTCATGACGGCAGAAAAGTGGAAATAGATTGGTGTGCTAGCCAAGAACCTGTATGCACTTGAGGTACAAGATGCATGAAAAACCTTGAGGATCAAGGCAAAGTATAGTTACTTGGTGGTTGAGATGGAGAGTAAGTTACCTCTCAACATGGAGAGCCAAAAGAAGTCTCAGACAATTGTGGAGGAACCATGATTGGTGCAATGGCTTCAGGAGCTTGTGGATTAGCCACAACAGGGGAAGCTAAGAGGAGATCAAATAGAGACATATAATCATGCAGAGACCTCCAGTAGGGGGAAACTTTGAGCGAGGTGGACTGAGGGATCATATGTAGCCATACCTCCACGTAGGAGGTGGGGCGATGTAGAGTGATTATCCCAAGGAGGAGGGGTAAGAACCTTGAGGTACCCAACCTCTTGGATGAGACCTTGCTACACGAGTCCCGATGTGGAGTAGCAGGCACTGAATGATTGGGTAGAGATAGATGCGGATGGAGTGGCAGAGAGAGCTATAGTGTAGGGAATCCCAAGACACCACAGAGCATGCAGGCTGTAGCAATGTGCGAAGCACAAGTGTGTTGCATAGTGCATGGTAACATATAGAAGGGTGCAATGGTGTGAGATGCAAGGACATGTTGCAGTAGCGCAGAGGTCAGAGAGGGAGCACTTGTCAGCAGCAGGTAGAGCTTCAACATCAGAGTATGTTTCTAGCCCAACAAAGTGGTCAGTTGGGAGTTTTTTTGTTCCAAGTGTTGCTGGAGCAACTGCACTTGGTAGATGTGTTACATGCAAAACATTCCAGAGTTACAAGATCACGTTCGAGAGGAAGCCTTTCTTGTTGAGAGGGAGTGTTGAAAAGTGTGCAACAAGAAATAATCAATTTAGAAAGTGCTAAAAATAGCACTTATAAAAATAGCAGTTTGGCCAATGAGCATTTTGGCCACCTTGGGTGAGAGGTGAAACTACTAAAAATAGCATCTTCTAAAAATAACATCTTCTAAAAATAGAATTTCTGGGTCCCTTCCTATTTATAGCAGTCCTTGGTCTATCTATAGGAAGTAAATTCTAATTTTGGTCTTACCAGTAGTTTGGAATATTAATTAATTAATTCTCCATGAGTTAATTAGTTATGGAAAAGAAAACTGAAGTCTTTGTGAGAACATGCAATTATTTCTCCACTAATTGGGAAATGTGTCCTTGATTTGCTCCACTGATTGAGGAATTAAGGATGAATTCTATATTGAGAGTTTCAGTTGACTTAGTTTAACTTAGTCAAGTTCAGTTGGATTAATTTAACAAGGTGTTAAATTAATGAGATATAGTTTGTTGATGCTTGCATGCATGTGACAACTATTATTTTCATATATTTGTGTATTCACTCATGGATAACTGATGCATGTCAGTTCTGACAGAGAGCCAGTTGAGATCAAAGGAAGGGACAATGTACTATTAGTTGGATGAATGTTTTTCCTAAGAAGCTCATCCATGATGAGGATTCATCTCATTTAGGTTTGTGCAGTTATTCTAGAGGTCAGGGTTGTGTGTGAGGTGAGAATCACACAAGTTGGAGCTGGAGGACCCAGGAAAAATTGTGCATGGAAATAGGAGGCTTGGAGGGTAGAGGAGAAGGTTTGTGAGAAGCCTTTGACTATCTATGATCAGTAAAGGGTTTGTACTAAGAGCTGGATAGCTTCCGAGCTAAGGCTTTGTGTAATCTGGATTATATTTCCACTTGTATGATAATAGAGAGATGGGGTTTTAGGCAGGTGCTTTCCCCAGGTAAATCCTTCTGTGTAATATGTGATTGATTCTTCCTTATCAGTTATATGTGTTCTTATTGATGTTTCTCATGGTTGATTAGCTTCTGCAAAGTTTATGGTAGATGTAAATCTAGTATTATGCTTTAGTACATTGCATATACCAGTTTGATTTGCAAGTGAAATTTCTACATGATATCAGTAAGCTAGCTAATTTTCAGAGAAAATTCTACAAGGAGTCCCATCCGGTACGATGGCTTGGTTTCCATTCTCTTATAGATTTGCCTTAGCTCTTGTTTTTCAACACTTGAGAGTGTTATGATTGTAACTTCAAGAAAGAGAGGTGAGTGTGCCTGGTGAGTGCATAATTTAACTCTGTGTCTGAGTTCTCTTACTGTCAAGAAAGGGGGAGGCAAAGTGAGCCTCTTGATGAGAGTGAATAGTCCTAACCAAGGAACAAACACAAAGAAACAACAACAAGGGTTTTTCTAGCATCTAGTGGAACAATCCACAATGGATGCGGCAGTCATGAAAAACAAAGTTCAAGGGAGAACACGTACACCATCCAACAAAATAGTGAAAATAGGGGTGAAGGTCGTTAACACCAAGAAATACACAAAGATGGTTTTCTAATGTCCGGTGGAGTAGTCCACATGGATGAGACAATAGTGATAAAAAATACAACACATCTTCAACAATATGAGTTCTAAAATAACCGAAGTAGTTCAACTATCTTAGCACAGGTTAAGAAAACAAGCATTACAAACTTTTAAGGGATAGTATTACAAATGGATACAAAACTTGTGTGAAAATGTGCTAGCCTGAGATAGGTTTCTGAATTAAGTAAAAGATCCAAGGCACATCTGTACACCATACATCACTAGTCTAAGTAGTGGGAGATTGGAGCCCCTCCTCACTCCTCAAAGAAAAAAATACATACTCTCAAGGCTATGTGGGAGGAGCCAAGGTAAAAATTCCATTTCTCATACAATGAGTAGGTATATATGGCCAAGTGGGTAGAGCTAACCATTGTGAATCTTCAACTCCCCTCAAGATCGTTTGACTTCCTATGACTTTTCAAATTTACATGACTCTTTGACTTCATATGTGGGTCTCTTGGACTTCCACTTTACATTACATTGATTACAACAAGCATATCCCATAGTAGTTATGTGGTCAAGACAACTCATACAACAACTCGACATGACATTGTTGACAAGTACTAGCTGACTCTGGTGTCTGTGTTGAGTTGTTGTGTTTTTGAGTGATGATATAATCTCAGTGTAAGATGTCTTCACCTCTGCATGGAAAAGTGTGTGGGGTCTTTGATGGTCTTGGTCTTTGCTTGATGGTGCATGTGAATGTGTAGCTTTCACTCACTTGCTCGATGTGCTTCATGTGTTCGTTCGACCATGAGCAAGTCTTCGATCATGTGCCTCTTTTTCATCTCATTCATCATCACACCATGTATCATCGATGTACCTATTTCTGCAATCACTCATGATAAGATGACATCAAATCTATAAATTTCATAGTATATCATGATGCATTGTTTTCCATTTCTGTGTAGGTGACCGCGAGAGGGACAAGGCACTAAGATTGTGGAGAGAACAACATAAGATGGGATACAAGACACTGGAGCACTATTTGGAAACACTGTGTAGATGTCACTAGGAGAAATATTTTTGTAATGTGGACAACGGTAATAATTGCACGGAAAAACCCAGTTAGGAGGCAGAATTTTGCAATTTTCGAGAGGAAGGCCAAGAGAGCTGTCGGGGATCTATTGGGCCAATCTACACAATTTTCAAGGGGAACACTGGGGCAAGTCATCCAACTGGGATCTACACAATTTCTTCAGGGAAGACAGTGGGGGTAGTAGGAGGCACTAGTAGAAAATTTTGCATAGGATTCTAGAGGAGCACAAGGTCGGGCTACGGGAGCTACTGGTACAAATTGCACAATCCTAGGAGGCAGTCCAGGCTTGGATAGTTCTATGCAATTATTGAGATGGTTGTATCGTGGGGAAGAAGGGTCAGAAAGGAAAACTTTGTGAAATCCTTGAGTTGTTTGCAGAGTGAGGAAGAAATGCGGGGTAGGATAACTCTGCACATTTCCTTGGATGGTTGCATAATGGGGAAGAAGGGATGGCAGGGCCAGACAACTTTGTGCAATTATTGGACTAGTTGCACAATGGGAAACAAGGGCATGATATGACAACCTTGCACAGCTTTGGAGATCAATGCAGCCATGGGTCACAACTCAATTTTTTTCTCTGGTTGATAGTGGGAAGCTTGATGGGGGATCTTGTGGGAATCACATACTAGATAGGTTTCTAGGGTAACTCCTATGCATTTTTGGGAGTAATTCAACTGGCTCATTTCCAAAATTCCACAGAGTAGGCTGCCAAGAGGATAAGTTGAAGCTCTATACAGTTTTGGTTACTTGTGCAAGGTCGCTGAGATCGGGTCTAGTTAACAAAGGGTTGTTCGGTCGATAGATTTTCATAGAAATTTACTATGTGTGAAAGAAAGTGTACTCATGCATACATGAAAATGTGATCACACACTTAGCATGACTCAACCATAAGATTCCTCAAACATATAAGACAATATGTGTTCAGTGAGACCGACTCGAAGGTTGAAAGTGACAATTGCAATAGTTGAAATATGTCTTTAAACGACTGTGACAACACTTGCGTGAGAGTGATTACAAATTTGTGTGTGAGTAGGACCGATGTCGACATAGCAAAAACAACTCATACACACAAAGACAAACCTTCCAACTTCCCAAAACATACTTGCAAGAATGACATTACGATCAACATGCAAAAGACATTTGGTGATCAATCAAGAGAAGAGGGTATGAAAACTCGATAAGAGCTCATGAGATTAGCCCGAATGTTTGTGGTTTCAAATTTTTGATAATGACCAAAATTTTGGAGGGTGTTGTAGTTGCTAGAACACTTCCTTACTTCGCACTTTTCTAGCTCTTTCTTCTAGATATTGAACTTTCTTGAGAGAAATTGAATGCTCTAAATGAATTCAAACTGCTCCAATATATAGTCTTCCACTGATGTCAAATTACCTAGTTTGAGGTCAACTTCATCCCCTTGAGTCTGACTTGCTATGGAGGTGACAAGTAACATATTTGACTCAACATTAATTCCTTTTGAATGATTGAAATCCCAAGAATGGTCTCTTTAAATGGACAATAACTCTAATGAAGCAAAATAAATCCTAGAAGTCCTCAAAGGAGACTTTGACCTAAATTTTGATGACCCAAGCATGAAACCCATGCTTTAATAAGTCATAATAATAATAATAAAAGTTTATATTTTCACTCTTTTTATAAACGCATTTTATGAATAATGAGCCTAGTTACATTCTTAAACACTCTCTCTTAACTAGGGAGGTATTCACAATAACCAGTACAAAGAAGATCTCAAAACATATGAACTATGAGGAGTTTAGGCACTCGAATTCCATGGACTATATTCCTAACCAGTGAAATCTATCAGAGGTCCTCAAATAGTTTAGACACTCACGGTTCTGCAGACTATATTCCTGATCAAGGCAATCAATCTGGGTGGGACTAAGATGGACTAAAGATTTCAGCCTCTATAGATACCATCAAGCTTACTTTCTACCATCAACCTAGCGATCTAGGTTCGTATCTAAGGTCAGATCTCTATGGCTGATACCACCCTCCATACCTCAAGATGTAGACATCAACACAAAGTGCCATCCATATTTTCTCTCAGGTAATGTGTCTTACACACAAATCCTCAAGACTCCTGATTATTCCAATCAGTAGAAAATACTCCCCGATCAAACATATTGGTAAAAAATCTCTCTCAAGTAACAAACACTCTATCAAACCTATGAGAGATTTACCAGTAAAAACATAATCCCAATCAGTAACAAACCTTCAAATGTACATAAGTAAAAACAAACCTCCAAGGTTTTTCATACAGCTTGATGTCGCTTCTCAATTTATCACAATAGTACTTTCAAATGAATTTTTACAAAAGATTCCTTAATCATACATCTTCCTTTCCTACTTCACATGCAACAACATATTCGACAATTAGATCATGTTTTCCTTATCTCAGCATCCCCTCAAAATACATTATCCAATTTCTTCTTTCAATGTGTCCATCATGACTATTATATTACCTCCCTCTTAATTAGGGAGATTTTTTTTTAACCGTGCTCCCTCTTAACTTAGGGAGATCAACTTATTTTTCTGTGACATCGAAGAATATTTCATGGATTCCGTTCTTCTTATCAAAGTCATTATGACTATCATCATTCATATAATGTTCTTCATCATGCTTATCACATCAACTTTACTTACAATCATCTTCACCATCTTAAATATTATGTACTTGCACATCTTAGATAAAAAGTACAACCAAATCTTTATAGAAGCATGAAGTTAACTATATCAGAGTCATACAATAATGGAAGCATTAGAGAGTAGACATCAAATACCTAAACTTAGTAAGGTTTAAAAACAACAAGAAACATGTACTTTCAACTCCATGCTAGGGTTTTGTAATAAATCATAGATTTGATCATCAAGACTCCTAGTGCCTCAATCAAGATAAAAACCTTAATTGTATCTAGGGGTTCAATATTTCTTCAATAGATATAAAATACTCTACCAAAAAATATTTCAAACCCCAGAAGCAATTCAAATATAGTTCTATAATGTATCTGACAACTTTAGAAGTCATATGTTAGACTTCCACTAAGATTTAGTACAAGATCCTAGATTTCGTACATGATCCATTAATAATCCAAACCAATCACAGCTCAACAATATCACACAATCATCATGTATTTGAACATCCACTAACGTTTAGTTACAAAATGCTAGAATTCACAAATGCTATTGTCCTAGAGAACCAAACTTCTACTAGGCATTAGTTCCAAACCCTAGGACTCATGACCATCAACAACTAGGTCAACACATATATCTAGGATTTCATCATCCTACCCAAGCATGTCATAACATGTCAAAGCAAAACCTAATATCTAAATTGGATCATTATAATTTTTTGGCACCCATCTGGATGCATGTTGAGTGGAAAAAGTGGAGGAATCAACTCATGGGCTCATTTCTATCGGCGAGATCGAGTTTGCTAAAACGAGGTTTGAAACCTTTCGGCAGTGTTTTGAGGCATCAAATGATGTTTTCTGGGGGTAAAACTTTGTCACTTTCATGCAACACATCTTCAAGCTATTATACACACAAGGACCTTTCCAACGGTGAAATAAGTGCATCAATTGGGGCCCATATAGAAAAGTTATGCCACTTAGACGTTGATTTTCCTATTTTCACAACTACAGTTTGGGAGGATGCTATGTCATCCCCCATTATTCATGGAAAATGTTCTAGCCATGTGTTTTGGATGTAAAAGACTCTAGAAGAGTCTATTCTGTAACTCTAGTTAAGAGTTTACATAGTCAAACATACCCCTAGTAGGCTACCAAGTTGTGTTATAACCGGGCCATTAGGACAAAGATGCATTTGGTTCTTTTGAGAGAATTTTTTTCCATAGTTGATAAAAGATAGCCAGGAGAGATGGGAGGTAGAGAACACAAAGATGATTTGTGCAATGACGTAGCATCTGATGAGCCATAAGCATTACATCTTTGTATCTGCAATCATATTTCTAGACAGAGAAAGAGAGTGAAGTGGTGTCACCTTCCAGGTGGGTTTTGTCCTGAAAGAGCTTCCCAGAGAGAATATCTCATGTCTTCTGTGTGTGTGAGCTTATTTTTTCATTCTCTATTTTTCTTCATAATTTATCTTTGCATGCATGGACTAATTAGTGTTAAATCCACATATCTTAATTTTTAATAAACTATAATAATGTAGAATTTTCATGTTTTTAGTATAATATTATTAGATCTTTTGTGACACACTATCTAAGGAAATATCCATCGCAGTTTACGGATCACCCAATGACACAAATATTAATATGTTAGAGTGAGACAGATAACAAACTTGATCATAACAGGGTTTTTGATCGGACAAACACATATATACCTAGCATTTCATTCCTAGGATATCATAAGCATCTTTCTTATACACCCTACCAAACCCTAATGATCTAGGATTTCAATACATAACATAGAAAATCCTAGTTCAAAGGTTTGGTATTCGAGGCATCACCATTCAACCTTAACAAGTTAGGGTTTTCATAACCATACCAAAACCCAAAACATGACATCATCAAAGCATCAAACATTTTCTTTAGAATTCATCAATAACCCTAAGTAGGCTAGGGTTTCACACATTATCATCGGCATACCCTTAAGTTAGGGTTTTACAAAGAACCTTTTTAGGGTTCCACAAGAATAATAAAAGGTATGAGGAGCGTAGATTTAACTAATGATGAGTCACCCGATCAATAATCTTTATTATTCAAGAGAGCTAGACATAATATTGTTAGTAATGTAAAAATGAATATATTTTTATCATGAAGATAGAAAGTTGTAGTGTAAGTCATACCTGTGTATTCCTAACAAACCTTGTAATTCTAATTCTTTGTCTTATGAAGCCTTCGTCCCTAATCATTGAGTATTTAACAAGATTTTCTTGTTGTTTCTTAACAAAACTTGTAATTCCATTTCTTTGAATTCTAAAGCCTTCTTCCATAATCCTTGAGTATTAAGAAATATTTTCCTAAACAAGGAAAATGTGAATTCAAATATGATTACTATTTAATACAAAAAAATAAAACTTAAATAAGTAAAGGAAACCAAAAATTAAAATAAAATACGAGTAAGATACTTATCTTTGGAAAATGGTGAGGGCTCGCTTTCAATAAAAAATCGAGGGATTTATATAGCTTTATCAAAACAATTCAAAAATGTTTTCCCAAAGCATGTTAAACCTAGAAATCAAAACATAAAGGAAGAAATTCAAAACTTAGAGTAGAAGGATATCCAAGGGCTAGAGTCCCTATGTGTTCCTAGCAAATAAATCTTTGACTTCAAATGCTTCCATCTTGTTCTTCTTTGGTGAAGCTTCTTTGGAAAAGTTTGCTTGATCCCTATCCTTCGCTTATAATTTCCTATGATTATTAGAACAATTACTTCTATAGTGACCCATCTTGTGATAATTGTAGAAATCTATCATCAATAGGTCTACCTTACTTCTTGGCCCTTTATACTTCTTGATTTCTCTTTAGAATTCTTCACTTTTCTTTTTACTAGATCCAAGAATTTATTCTTTTCAAGGATGAGACCTATATTCTTCTTTATAGCATTGTAATTGGATGCTCCTTCTAATTTCCTCTCTCCCTTTATTGTGTTAAACAATGTCCTTGAATA
Source organism: Pinus taeda (assembly GCA_000404065.3). Taxonomy (NCBI): domain Eukaryota; kingdom Viridiplantae; phylum Streptophyta; class Pinopsida; order Pinales; family Pinaceae; genus Pinus; species Pinus taeda. The sequence continues at coordinate 207,617 of APFE030436279.1, read as the reverse complement.
TAGTAACCTGATTTCCTTATAAGGTCTCCTTATATGATCATTTGATCAAATTCTTAAGGTTCCTTATATTCATTTCAATAGATCGTTAAACTGCCATTTTTCCTCCTTCTTCACCTTAGCTCCATTATCCTGCTTCAATGATGTTGATCATAGGCCTCTAACCAAATATTTTTTTTTGTTTCCAAATTTCACTACATGAGAGGATGGTTCCTTTGATAGAGTGTAAAGTTTTTCACTCCTCCTTGACATATTCCTTGATACCCCACTATTAATTGTCCATACATTATCATAATTAAGAGAACTTGTAAGTGAAGCCAAGAACCCTTGACTTTTGATCTTGCTGAATAAGTAGTAGAAGATATTTTTTATCCAACTTCCCGCAGTATTGAACCTCATTATCATATATCTTATCATAGAGGGAGTACCTATTTCCTTCAAGCCAACAAAGTGATCCTCAATATTCCTTGACCTTAGCTCTGATACCATGTTGAGAAATCAATGTTAGTAGAGTTAGGGTTACATTTCTCTTTCTTCATAATTACATTTCAATTATGTTGGCTTCTTTTACTTCTTTGTTATATAATCTTTGATCAATCAATTAGCAAATTATGTGTGTATGAAGATAAGAAAAATAGAAGACGTAAGATGGAGGTACTCTTATAGGGAAAAACACTTATCTAGGGGAAAACCTGAACAATATCTCTTGCTTCAATAGTTTTCTTGAGTCCTCAACCTAGACACAAACCTCCTCCAACCAGAAAGTTAGAATCTTATTCCAACAACTTTGACCTAGAACTTTGACCTTGTAGCAGTAGCACTTCGACCTAGCAAATGGCAGCAACAACAATTTTGACTTGACAAGAAATACTTTAAGGTCCTAGATTAATCCACATGAGAGAGAGAGAGAGAGAGAGAGAGATAGCCCAAAATTTGAATTTTCTCCTTTACTTCCTCTTTCTCCAATTTCACACTACATTTTCCTTTGTTCCTTACTTCACAATTTTCCAGCTCTTTCTTCTGGATATAAAACTTGCTTGAGAAAAAGTGAATGTTGAAAATGAGTTCGAAGTTCTCCAATATATAAGGTTATCATGATGTCCATTTACCCAATTTGAGACTGACTTAATCTTCTTGAGGCCAACCTGGTGGGGAGGTGAAAAATAACATATTTGACTCAATATTAACTCCTTTTGCATGATTCAAAAGCCTCAGAAGTGTATATTTAAATGGAAAATGACTTTAATGGCTCATAATAAATCCTAGAAGTCCTCAATGGGGAGTTTGAACTAAGACATGATGACCCAAGCATGAAACCCAAGCTTTAATAAGTCATAATAAAAATCATTAAAAATATTTTTCATTCTTTTAATAAATACATTTTATGAAGACTAAGCGTAGTTACATTATTCAACACTCACTCTTAACTAGGGATTTATTAACAATAACAAGTACAAGGAAGATCTCAAAACATATGAACTATGAATACTTTAGGCACCACAATTCCATGGACCAGATTTGTGACCAGGGAAATCTATCTAATGTCCTCCAAGAATTTAGACACTCACAATGCCACGGACTAGATTCCTCACCAGGGAAATCTATCTCGGTGGGACTAAGATGGACTTAATCTTTCAGTCTCTCTAGGTACCATCATGCTGAGTTTCTAACCATCTACCCAAGGATATAGGCACGTATGTGAGTTCAGAGGTTTATGACTGATGCCACCCTCCCTACTTAGTGATCGAGACATCAACACAAAGTTCCAACCATATGTCCTCCCAAGAAATGTGTCTTCCACACAAGCCTTAACAGTCCCGATTATTCCAAATGGTAGCAAATCCTCCTCGATTAAACATATCAATAATAATTATCTATCGAGTAACCAACATGCTATCAAACCTATAAGATATTTAACTATACAAACACAATCCCAACAGTAATAAATTTTCAAATGTACATAAGTAAACACAAACATTCGAGGTCTTTCAGACAACTTGATGTTGCTTCTCAATTTATCATAGTAGGACTTTCAATCGATTCTTGACAGAAATTTCCTCAATCATACATCTTCCTTAATTTCCTACTTCAAATGCAGCAAAATATTCTACAATAAGATCATGCTTTCCTTATTTCAGTAGCCCCTCAAAATGCATTCTTCAATTTCTTCTCTCATGGTCTCCATCATGCTTATGATATGCCCTCCCTCTTGATTAGGTATATTTCTTTTTATCCAGGCTCCCTCTTAAGTTTGGGAGATCAACTTCTTTTTCTATGACATCGAAGAATATTTCATGGCTTCCATCCTTCTTATCAAAGTCATCATGACCATGATCATTCATATAAATTTCTTCATCATGGTTTTCATATCAACTTTACTTACGAACTTTTTCAACATCTTGAAGATCAAGTACCTTCACAGCTTAGATGGCAAGTGCAACCAAATATTTATAGAATAATGAAGTTAACTATATCATATTCATACAATAATGAAAGCATTATACATTAGACATCAAATACCTAAACATAGTTAGGTTTACAAATAACAAGAAACACATACTTTCAACTACATGCCAGGGTTTTGTCATAAATATTAGATTTCACCATCAAGACTACTAGAAACTCAATCAATATAACGAACTTCATTATATCTAGGGGGTCAATATTTCTATCAGAGATATGACATACTCTACTACAAAATTTTCAAATTCTAGAAACAATTCGAATATAGTTCGACAATGCATCTAACATCTTTACAACTCATATGTTAGACTTCGACTAGGATTTAGTGCAAGATTGTAGATTTCATACATCAGCCAATAATCATAAAAACCAACCACAATCAACAATATCACATAGTCATCATGTATTTTAACTTCTACCAATGTTTAGCTACAAAACCCTATATTTCACAAACATTATCATCCTACATAATGAAACTTCAATTAAGGCTTGGTTCCAAACCATAGGACTCATGACCATCAACAATTAGGTAAACATATATATCTAGGATTCCGTCATCATGCAAAAGAATATCATAACATTTTTTTCAAACCTAATCATCCAAATTATATCATTATGTTTTTTTTCATCCATCTCGACTCATTTGAAGTGAAAAAGTGGAGGAATAATTTCACAGGACCGTTTTTACCAGCAGGACCCAGTTTGGTGAAATGAGGTTTGAAACCTTTCGGGAGAATTTTGAGCAATCAAATGACGTTTTTGGGTGTAAAAAATTTCCTCTCTATAGTAGAACCTTCTAAATTTAATCTACACATTGAAACCTTTCTAACGACTTAATAAGTGCATCAATCGGAGTCCATATGCAAATGTTATGCCACTCAAAGGTTGACCTTCCTATTTTCACACCTATAGTTCAGGAGGATTCCGCCTCAGCCCACATTATTCATGGAAAATGGGCTAGCCACATGCTTTTGATGTAAAAGACTCTAGAAGAGTCTATTTTGTAACTCTAGTTAAGAGTTTATGTAGTCAAACTTAACCACTAGTAGGCTATCGAGTTCTGTTATAACTGAGCCACTAGGAGGAAGAGGCATTTAGTTCTTTAGAGATAATTTTGTTCAATAGTTGAGTGAAGATATGAAGAAGAGATAGGAGATAGAGCAAAACATAGAGGATATGTGCACTGTAGCAGCCCACCGGCCACCTGCATTACTTCTTTATACCTGTAGCCATATTTTCAGATAGGGAAAGAGATTGAAGCCACCTCACCTTCTAGCTAGGTTTTCACCCGAAAGGGTTTCCTAGAGGCCATATATTGCATCTTATGTGTGTGTGAGATTATTTTTTCATTCTCTAATTTTCGGCATATTTTTTATTTCCATGCATGGACTAATTGTAATTAAATCCACAAATATTAAAGTTTAATAAACTGTAATAGTCTATAATTTTCATATTTTTAATATAATATTATTAGATCTATTATGACGAACTATCCAGTGCAATATCCATTGCAATTTATGAATCACCCATTGACAAAAATATCAATATGTTAAAATTATACATATAGAAAACTTGATTTGACTAGGATTTTTCATTGGAAAAACACGCATATACCTAGGATTTCATTCCTAGGACATTATAATGGTCTTGCTTATACACCCTACCAAACCCTAATGATTTATTATTTCAATACATAACACAAAAAACCCTACTTCAAAGATTTGGGATTTCAGACATGACCATGCATCCCTAACAAGTTAGGGTTTTCATAACCATACTAAAACCCCAATTATGACATCATCAGACCATCAAACATTTTCTTTAGACATCATTAATAACCCTAAGTAGGCTAGGGTTTCACACATTATCATTGACATACCATTAAGTTTGGGTTTTACAATGAACATTTTTACGGTGCATATTTATCTAATGATGAATCACGCGATTAATAATCTTTATGATTGAAGAGAGATAGTCACAATAGTGTTAGTAATGTAGAAATGAATATATTTTTATCGTGAAGATAGAAAAAATTGTAGTGTAAGGCATAGTTGTTGTTTCTTAACAAACCTTGTAATTCCAATTCTGCCTTTTGAAGATTTCTTCCATAATTCTTGATTATTAAGTAAGATTTTTCTAAACAAGGAAAATATGAATACATATATGATTAGTATTTAATACAAACAAAACTTAAATAAGTAAAGAAAACCAAAAATGAAAAGCCAATACAAGGAGTAACATACTTATCTTTTGAAAATGGTCAGGGCTCACTTTCAATCCAAACTTAAGGGATGCTTATAGCTTTATCAAAATATTAAAAAATGTTTTTCCAAATTATGTTAAATCTAGAAATCAAAACAAAAAGGAAAGCAATTCAAAACTTAGATTAGAAGGATATGCAAGGGATAGAGTCCCTAAGAGTTCCTAGAAAATAGGTCTTTGACTTCGGATCCTTCCATCTTGTTCTTCTTTGGTAAAACTTCATTGGCAATTTTTTCTTCATCCCTGTCCCTATTTTATTCCTATGATTATCATGATAATAACTTCTATGGTCACCCATCTTGTGATAATTGTAGAATTCTATATTGAATAGGTATACCTTCCTTCTTCTCCCTTTAGAATTATTGATTTCTCTATATACTTCTTCACTATTCCTTTTACTAGATCCAATACTTTATTCTTTTTGACAATGAGATCTATCCTCTTCTTTCAAGAATTGTAATTGAATGATCCTTGTAATTTTCTCTCTCCCTTTATTCTGTTAGACATTTTCCTTGAAGATAGTAAACTTATTTCCTTATAAGGTATCCTTATATGATCCTTTGGTCAACTTCTTGAGGTTCCTTCAATTCCTTTCAATAGATCCTTACACTTTCTTTTTTCCTCCTTCTTCACCTTAGATCCATTACCCTGCTTCAATGATGTTGATCCTAGGCCTCTAATAAGATCACTTTTGTTGTCTCCCACTTCCACTACATGAGAGGATGGTTCTTATGATAGAGTGTGAAGTTTTTTACTCTTCCGTGTCATATGCCTTGATGCTCCACTATCAATAATTCATACATTATCATTATTAAGAGAACCTGTAAGTGCAACCAAGAACCCTTGACTTTTGATCTTGTTGAATAAGTAGTAAAATCTCTTCTTGATATAGATTCCTACAGTATTTAATCCCATTCTCATATAACTTATTATAGAGGGAGTACCCATTTCCTTCAAGCCAACAAAGCGGTATTCAATATTCCTTGACCTTAGCTCTAATACCATGTTTAGAAATCAATGCTCATAGAGTTTGGGTTAGATTTCTCTTTCTTGATATTTACGTGTGAATTATGATAGCTTATTTTAATTCTTTGTATATTATCTTTTATCAAGAAATTACCAAGTTATTCGTGTATGAACATTACAAAAATACAAGACATGAGATGAAGGAACTTTTCTAGGGGAAAATCCCTATCTAGGGGAAAAACTAGTGAAAATATATTCCTTCAATAGTTTTCTCGAGACTCTTCAACCTAGACACATAACTCCTTCAAAAACCATGTTAGCCTCCTCTTCTAGCTACTTCGACCTTGTAGCAGTAGCACTTCAGCCTAACAAATGGAAGCAACATCAACAACACCAATTTTGACTTGACAAGAAAGAATTCTATATCCTAGAGTAAACCACATGAGAGAGAGAGAGAGAGAGAGAGAGAGAGAGAGAGAGAGAGAGCCCAAAATTTTGATTTTATCCTTTTCTTCCTCTTGCTCCAATTTCGCACTCCTTTTTCCTTCCTTCCTTACTTCACACTTTTCTAGCTCTTTCTTCTAGTTATCAGACTTTCCTGAGAGAAATTGAATGCTCCAAATGAATTCAAACTGCTCTAATATATAGGCTTATGGTGGGATTGAATTACCGAGTTTGAGGATGACTTGATCTCCTTCAGGCCGACTTGGTGTGGAGGTGACAAATAGCATATTTGACTGAATATTAATTATTTTACATGATCCAAAAGCCCAAGAAGGTTCTGTTTAGATTAACAATGACTCGAATAACTCATTATAAATCCTAGAAGTCGTATATGGGGACTTGGACCTATAACATGATGACCGAAATATGAAAACCATGCTTTAATAAGTCATAAGTCATAATAATAATAAATATATTTTTCATTCTTTTGATAAATTCATTTTATGAATGCTAACCTTAGTTGCATTCTTCAACAATTAATAGATCAACATGGACCATCTCAAAAAGGTCTATCAATAAGTCTCATAAAAAAACTTCAAAGTGGCCATGTAGATGAGGTCAAAAAAATAGAAACCAAAGGTTCCATGAGACAATATGGAGGTGATGTACATAATTCCAGTTCAAGTGATTTAGAAGATATGGATGTTTCATATGATTGTGAATTGAATTTATCTAGTAAATTTGAGCCAAGGAAAGAATCAAGGAAAAGGTAGTATGATGTCCTCATTAAGAATCATGCATGGAAGTTGGTCGATACTCCATTCAAAATGAAACAAATTGGATGTAAGTGGTTCTACGAGAACAAGTTCAAATTAGATAGCTCACTTGTAAAGTGCAAGTCAATGCTTGTGGTAAAAAAAAATTCACACAAAGAAGGTATTAATTATTAGGAAACATTCTACCCTAGATTAACATGGGATATCATTTTGACTCTCTATTTTAAGCACAAAATGGATGTGGAGAATTATTTCTTGAATGGAGACCTAAAATAGAATGTCTACATATCTCAACCAAAAGGTTCTTTTATGGAGGGCCAACAACAAAAGGCATGTAAACACATTAAATCCTTATATGGCCTACAACAAGCATCACGATTCTCATATGAAAAGTTAATTGAATATCCTCTGAAACTGGATTTCAAACAAATTAATATCGAATATTTAACCCTATTTTCAACAATGTTGGGAAAACTGTGGTAAATATTTTAGTTTATATCGATGATTTGTTAATGACCAGGAATAGTGAGAGATATATCACATCCATAAAAAAGAGTTGAATAAGGGCTTTGAGAAGGCATTTGTGTGACATCTTCACTAAAACTTGGTCATTCAGGTGACACAACATCCAAAGTATATATTAATATCCAAAAATAAGAATATGTTTGGTATTATTGAGTGCAAACCCCATATCTACTTCAGTGGACTAAAATTTGAAGCTAGCATCAAAACAAAGGAATGAATTTGAGGATGCAACAAAAAATGAATGACATGTGAAAAGTGTTATCTACCTCACCACCACCATAGCATATATTTCATTTCTTTTGGATTCTTTCTATGTTACACAAAATTCTTGTGAAGGACATTGACATGCTACAAAAAGAGTCTTGAAATTCTTAAAGGGAACTCAAGCTTTTGGACTTAGGTACTCTAAGGTGGTTCGACTTGATTGGATACTCTAGTTTAGACTTTGGTGAAGACAAAGAAAATGGAGAATTTAATTTAGTATGTCTAAAGATTCTTGGATTAATATTTTTCTCTTAGAGGTCACCTAAATAGTTATTCTAGTAGATTCCATGGGAGAGGAAAAATATGTGCAGTTATTGAAGCAAAAGAGGAGATTATGTGGCTCAGGAAAATACTTGAATATTTGTAGGTGAAACAAGTGAATTTTATTCCTCTTGTAGTTAATAATTTTTTTCAGTCAAGTTGGTTAAGAAACCTAGATTCCATGATCAAACTAAATGCATTAGTACAAAGCGTAATTTTATTTCATATCATGTATAGGACAACGCTATTCATTTGAGACATTATTCCATAAATGAAAAAATTATAGACATCTCCATGAGTTTACTTGGAAGAGAAAATTTTTGAAAATTTCACAATGATGCTTAAGCTCATCAACACCCCTTCGAGTTAAGGTGGGGAACATTGTAAACATTGTCTTATGGTGATTTTTTTACATTGAAAATCAATCATAAATATTAAGAGAAATATTAATAGATAAGAGATTATGAAAGGACATCAAACCTCTTGGAATATGAAACCAAGATTCATCTCATTATTATTTAAAATGAAATTAACAATAATTGAAAATCATCTAATTCTATAGTTATCTCTATTAAATATGAACCATAAATGAAGGACTTATGGTATAAACATTTCATAATTTTGATTCTTTGTCGAGTTAATTTAATTGATTATAATTAAAATTTATTATCAACTAAGATTAATATTAATTTATTTTATGACCTATTCATTAACGTGATTTAATTTCTATTTTCATTTATAATTCTAATGGTTCAATTATTTAGTTGCAATACTCAATGAGTTAGTAGTGAACAAAAAATTCACTTCTATTTTTCTTATAATCCTGGCCAACTAATTGTGTTAAATATTTAACAACACATTTTATTTTCATTCAATTATTAAAAAATGATTTTAGTAGAGATTTCTCATCACCGTTTCACTCTCTTTGAGCACTTCCGAAATAAAATTCATGTAACAAGTACACAATCGTTTCTAACAATGAATTAACAATGCAATAGGATAGTAATGCAATGAAAGTATGAGTATTACCATATCACAATTTTTATAACTCTATGTGCTCATTATAGATTAAAACCATGATCTAAAATTAAAAAAAAAATTGGCAACACCTCCCATTTCTACATATTTGATCTCGTTAAGATGTTGAACTAATAGTTTAAAATTTTTCAACTATTATCGCCAAGGAAATAGGTATGTATGATATTATTAATTACTATAATTTATTGAATAAATCCTTTAAACATAATAAATGAGTAAACGTAGTGCGATCACACAAAATTCACACAATGAAATAAAAGTTAACCAAGTGAAATCCAAAATAAAAATCCACATCATTGGTTTTCTACGGCCAACCTTTATTCCTTAGCAAATTTGTTGTTTCAATCAATTAAAGTAAACTAAATTATATTTTAAAATTCCGTTCAATCTCTACCAAAGAACCCCTTTGTATTTTTTATGCTTGAGTTAATGGAAGATTCACTTTACTCGTGGTTAGCTAAGGGGGGACAAGCATCCCCAACTCTTCAAATTCCCTAGCTCAAACAACTTCCCTTCCCCTTTTTCTTGTTTGGAAACAACATACTATGTGGTTCTGTTATCTTATTTATATCTCTCCATTTTATTTTGGCATTATGTGGAAACGTAGAGATTGATCTAGCATAGGAAGTTTCACACTATCAATTGCATCTCAATAACTCACTGTTAACTTTTGAAACCATGAGATTCAACTACTGTGGTAATAGACTTCATTTTTCACAACCATTAACTTTATCAGTATGTGGAAACGTAGAGATTAATTGATCTAGCATAGGAAGTTTCACACTATCAATCGTGTTAACACCCAGGTTGTTCTCTTTGACTCCTAAGAGAATACGGCCAGGGTAACCACTAACCAATCTTTGGGCTACAACTTCTAGCCCAGCTGTAGTCAGAGAGGGCACTCTCTATTAGGTTTGTCACTGCTTTCAGTGAGGATTTTAGGCTAGTTATGAGATGAGTTTTTGGTTGTTTTTGTGTGTTTGGTTGGGAGGATGCTTCTGATTTCTTTAAAGTATATCAGCAGGAAAAGTTAACCATTGGGCAATGGGGTCTAGGACAGTTTTCTCTTGAGGTCTTGATCTTGGTGAGGGGAAAAGCTACGGGGCCTGTGTGCATTCCATGAAACAAACTGTGAATAATGAGAGTGAGGTGAAAACAATCAGTAAAGAGCAATTAAGATTTCTTTACTTAAACTGTATATTGTGAAGGAGGCTTGTTATTTAGGAGCAATTACTTGAATTCCTAAAACAACGATGCACTGAGATGATGAAGTATTAAAGGTAGCAGTAAAGAATTACGCTTTAAATACCTTATCAGAAGAAAACACATAAGATAGCTTTGATTGAGCCCAGGGTAGTCAATGACTAAGTCCTGAGACTATTCTTTTTCCTTACTATCTAGAGTTTCAAACGTATAGAAAACATGAGAGATATATGGAATAACAGGAAACACAGGTGAAATAAAGAGCCATGAGAAAAACATATTGAGCCATGTAATGCACAGGAATCCTGCAACTTTGAGCCACACACCATCAAGAGATCAAGAGACAACACATCTTTGAAGAAATCCCACTTTCTTTTGTATTAACTGTCTGAGAGTTTTACAATATCAGAATAACAGAGAAGATATCAGGAGAATTTCTTACATCCAGAGTCCAACCCCTCTAAACAAATGCGAGAGGGAATATATAGAAGTTACATATAAAAATATCTCAGGAATGGAGTTATCTGAGAGGAAAATATCTCTTACACTCATACAGGAGAAGTAGACGAGAAGTTATTACAAGTATAAATGACACTTAAAGCCTTTAACTGCTGTCAGGACGGATTTTTGACCTTTGGGCACTGCACAGTTGGTTGTGTGGCTTTATCATAAATATAGACTGAAGTGCTCTGTCACTTTGCTTTTTGTATATCCTTGGCCCTGCCACCTGTACTTGCTGATGATGCTGTTGATGCCGAGTACCTGTGCTGAGTTGGCTCAGCGTCTTTATGCTTGTTGTCATGGCTTTGTCCACCTGTAGATGCAATTTAGACTGTATTGCTGCAAAACGTCTTCATTCCTCAGCCTTGGTTCAAAAGTAGCTTTATCAAGTCCTGCCATGTATGTGGAGGAGGAAGCTGGTGCCTCAAAATTGACCCTATGGTCTCATCAGCTTCTGTGTACTTATATAAATGAGGAGGTTCATTAAATAGATGTGCTACTTCATTTTTAATAAAAAATAAATTATCTAATTTCTCAAAAAGAGCCTGTCCTGTTAATAGGCCTGCTGAAGATGACCCAGCAGCCTCAGCAATCTGAATTGCTGAAAAAGTGCTTACTCTTTTGATGTACTTCTCATAAGAGAGAAGCTTTCCTGATTCTTCCAAGCTGGGAAGCCCTCTGTCCTGTAGGGCTGTGAACCTATTCTGGAACTTATGTATATCTGCCTGTATATCATGGATCTTCCTATCCAGGGTCTGAATTAGGTTCTTCATTGTTGTGGTTCTTTTGATTAGGGAAATGGTTTCAGTCCTATTAGAAATTCCCATTTTTATTAGCTGAGAACCAGTCCTATAGTTAAGGACTTCAATCATCTTAGGGGCAAGGTCGGCCATGTTTCCTAGAGCATTTCTTGCTCTGTGCAGTTCTTTCTTTGCCCTGCCAATGAGTCCTATTTGTTCATATATAGCATCAATGTACTCCCACTGGTTAGTGATTGATTGTCCAATGGCAGTCCAAATCACTTGCTTGATCTCTGCTGTCACTTTCTCAAAATTGAGCTGCTTTTCCAGCTCTGCAATTGTTTTTTTTAGGGCTTTTACTTCCCTCTCCCTCTCAGCCACATTTTGCTTAGATTTATCATACTTCTCTTCTATCTTTGCTAAGCTTTCCTTGGCCTTATTGAGATCTGACATTTGAGCTTCTAACACCTGGAGTTCTTGTCTTAATTTCTGCATATCCAGGCTCTCGGCTTGCTCTGTTGGTGGCGCTGTAGTGGCTGGCTCTGTTGTAGCTGGCTCTGTTGTGGCTGGAGCTGTTTCTGATGCCTGTTGCTTTGGAGGGATGTCCTCTTTAGGGGTCTCCTCGAGGTTTATTATCTCTGTGGGTGGTTTAGAAGACTGCCCTTGTTCTCCCCTTTGTATAGCTGCTTCTAGGGTATTCTCTGTATCCTGCAGCTTTTGCTGGGTGTCCACCAGTTCCTTATATAAGTTCATTAGCAGTGCAGTGATATCCTTATCTCATCTCTGTTGGGCTACTTCATCTGTTTGTGGATGTAGAGTTGGTGGGATCTTCATTTTCTTCTTAATTGCAGCTACATCTGCATCCCTTAGTTTAAGGACCTCCTGTATGGCCTTAACATCATTGGGAT
>APFE030436279.1:76133-192949 GCA_000404065.3 Pinus taeda | reverse complement strand
TTGATTTAGGTATCCATCAAAGATAGGAGGATGCAGCACTGTGTCTGACTTGCTAACAAACAGTTGATTAAACCTCAGGATCTCTGCCTCTGTAAGTGTTTTGGTCCCTTGGTTGATTAAGTCCAGCAGGGATAAAGGAACCATTTTCTTGTCAGTCCTGAACTGAACCATATCCCTGATGGCCTGAGGGGTGGTATAGAACACAACTTCACCCTTAGGATTGACTACAGCTCTCTGTGATGGTTCATAACAACTGGCACATAGATAGATGAGGTCAAGGAATTGTCTGACTAGAGGCATTTTAAAAGTTGGCAGGGCAGACTCCCAGATGCCTAGGATATCTGTTCCATCTCTGTGCCTCGCCCTAAACTCATTTAGCAGGTGAATATGAGGGGTGCATCCTTGTCTGGAATCTTCTGAGATCTGGTAATCCAGGTCTGCCAAATCCTGCCAATCTAGATCTCTCTGAGGAGAATTTAGAGGAGTGACATTGAGTACTTCGGGGGTCTCCATGTTTTATACAAGTAACCTCTGAAATGCCGCTTAAAACAGTGAATTTGATGGGAACCAAGATTGACAGGGTTGGTGTACCGTCAAAGATAACAATGCCAGCCTTTTGGGAAGGGTTTTCAGCAGTAGAAAAACCTCCTTTGTCAGTTTGGGAGTAATGCAGGAAGTCCACGTTTGTGCGAACAGGGTAGGTTTTAGCAGGAAATGCTGTCTCTCCGACGTTTCCACCGATATGTTTTAGCTTTGAACGGTCAAATTGGGTAAAGTGCAGTTGGTTTATCGGTGAAATTTTGAATTCAATGGCTTTTATGGTGGTTTTTACAGAAAACTTAAGAAAAACCAGTTCACAGGAGGTCGAAGGCTGAAATACCTGTTAAACAATGGCCTGGAGTGAAGAATGCAGTTGGGTTTGCGCACTGGGTTCTTTGAAATTGGTTGCAGGCTGGCTGGTCGCAGGCGTCGTGAATTTCATGCAGATAGCTTAACAACAAAATTTCCGAAAAATATGACAAAATCGTGAAAATTGGCGAAAATATGGCTTTTTGGCTTTATTGGAGCGCTTTTTGGATGACGTCAGCATGACGTCATCAAGGGGGCCCCGGTTGGATGATGTCATCATGACGTCATGGGGTGACGTGGCGGTCAATGACAGGTCCACGGGGGTGATGAGGTGGCGGCCAGGTGGACGAATGAGGGATGAGGTGAGCGGATGTGGCAGTGACGTGCATGGCAGCGGGGCGAGGACATGGGCGGGACAGGTGTCGCGATATCAGAGCGGGCCCTGTACGATGAACGGATTGTCAGGCATTGCTCCGATGCAATCAGGGAGTGACATGTGTCCCGGCGTGACGCCCGCCTGACGCAAGCGTCTGGCAGATATCGGAAGGTATCTGTCAGACAGGTAAGGCGCTCCGATATCCATGTGGGCCGTAGATCTAGAAGCGCTCGATCCAACGGCTGTCGGGCAAGCAACTTGTATGAGCCTTTAACGCCTGCCTTCGTTAACCTTCGGACGTCGGGATTGCCCGAAACCACTGTGCACCATCGATCTGAGACAGGTGCCATCTGACGGTCATCGGACAAGTGATCTGCATGGACGATAGAGGCCAGCGGGCGGGTATTAAAAAACAATATTTCTTTGTCGTTTAGTGACCGACGGGCCCCTCCATGTGTTAAATCATTTATCGGGGTTTTCTATGGTTTCTTGTGCAAAAGCCTTTTAATTGGCCAACCTTACAACAATTGAAATTTCGGGCTTTATACAAGGTTTGGGCACAAATTTTTCCGAAGGCGGAAATTTTAGGGAAAAGGGGTCCGAATGGGTTTTTATTAATGGGAAAGGGTAAACTGACTCCCGACCTTAGGATAAGGCAGGAGAAGGATTTTTCCATGGTTTTTCCACCCTTTGGGTGATTTTTATGGGTTTTTAAAGGTTTTTCAAGGTAAGAATGGAACTCTTGGACTAAGGAAACTGATGGAGATGGAGCAAAGGGGGAGCATGGGTTCTTGACCTTGACCAGGTGTCAATTCAATTCCCAAGGGGCGAACATTATGGCTATAGTGCCAAGGAGGGGATATTTATGCATTGTGGGGTTTATACACCATGGTGTTTATAATAATAGGGATAATGGGGTATAGGGAGCTAAGTAGTAGAGTTAGTTGTTAACATGGAGGGAACATATAAGTAAGGGCTACCTCAACCAAGTTTTCTTTGAAAATAACTTGAAATTGGGAGTAGATCAAAATGAAAAGATTTTTGCACAAGAAATGTGGCTTCTTAAAGCCATAAGAATACTTCAAAGATATAAATTTCTGTGCTCTGTGCATCTTGGGAAAAGGTGTTAGTAATGAGTGAAATACAGATGAAAACAAGGGAGTTAGTCATGCTCTAGTGTGTTGCTCTTCCTGTAGATGTTTCAGCAACTCTGATTTTGGAAGAGACAGCACTTCTGCAACCCCATCTACCTACCCAACTAGTTCTCCTAGCATTTTTTGTTCCTTCTTGGAGGGTGCACTTGGACTTGCAAACCCTTTGAATGCCTTTTTCTTTTCATTGGCTTTTTCTCTCATTCCCTATCTAATGCAACCCTTATTCCTTCCAAGGTCCCAGATTAAGCAGTTGGGAACCTTAGTTTCTCTACCTAGCTACTGATCTGTCAAGATTAAACAGTTTGGACATATTTCATTCTCTATTCTACAACATGGAAATTGAAAACATGGCATGATCCAGATTAGATTGTTGGACCACCCATCAAAATTGAGTTCTTATCAAAACTGATACAGACATTGTCTTCTTAGGGAAATATGGGATCTTTGCATTATCAAAGTAGAGCATATTTGGACCTTTGATATCCAATCATGAAATATGAAACCTATTGGTATAGGTATCCAACACGTATTACAAAAGCTTCTTACCTGCGACGGTCGTTATTCACTGACCTTCCTGTATCACATATGGTTTCTCCTATATTTTGAGTTTGGTAAGCTCATTAATTTTCCTTATCATTTTCTCAAGAGCTTAGAAAAAATGTTGAAAGGTGTTTGGATAGGAGATTTAAGCCAAGTTGCATACAAGTTACACCACCATGGGCTAATCACAATTTTAATCAAGAAGGAACTAGAGATTAAAAACATGACCTGGGAAGAATTTTTGAAGGAGTTCCATGGATGAGGAGTAGGGAAGTTTACCAAGAAGAAGAGTCCAAGGAAGGAAGGAAAATCATACACCCTAACCCCGTGCCCTATCGAGACCAGGAGATCAGCCAAGAGAAGGATTGCCTCTTCAAGGGCGAGTCATCTTCAGTCGACCTCCCCGATGCTATTGGATGACTCACCACCTACTTCACCAGGTAAGAATAACCTCTTATTCCTCACTGAGGTGGTGGCCCATATAGTGATCCATGAAGACTATGCAGAGAAGGAGGACAACACACCCTCGTTAGTCCTCTTTAGTAAGATGAAGAAGATAAAAGCAATTCCAAGTATAAAAAAAGACCTAGGTCAGATGGATGATAGGGCATAGGGCACTGAAACCCTGGATAATTTTAAAGTTCTGGTTACTGAAACCCTTCATAAGGTGAATGTGTAAGGTACTGAGGCCCTTTATAATATTTAAGTTCTGGGCACTGAACCTGTTAATAATATTAAAGTTTCGAGCACTAAAGCCCTTGATAATTTTGAAGTTCCCAGCAATGAAACCCCTGATAAGGTGAATGTGGAGGGTACTGAGACCCTTAGTGACATTGAAACTTTGGGTGTTGAAATCCTTGACGATGTTGAAATGTAGGAACTGAGTAGCCAGGATAACCTTGACCCTGATGATCTTGGAAGATGTTTGGAATCGACTGCCAAGAATTCTATAGCAGAGGAATTGGGAGTAGAAAACTCCACCCTCTCTCTAAACAGTCAGATAAAGGAGCTCAAGCAGCATTTTTATAACTTGGAGGTATTAAACCAAGCCATGAAAGAGCATAATATAGTGCAAAAGAAAATGAATGCAGAGTTGGAAGGAGAAGTGAAGGATTAGAAAAGACAAGTCAATATATGGAAATTATAGGCCTCAAAGTGTTATAAATGTCTTAAAAAGGTGACCATGAAACTCAATAAGGCTTGAGGAAGGAAGGCAAAGACAGTGAAAGTAGGGATCAACATACAAGTTCAGGATTTAAGGGGGGCTCCTTTGCTGTGGAATTTTTTTTAACAGGTAAAGGTTGTGTGAGGACCCACACCAACATAGGCAAGGTATGATGTTGGTAGGCTAAATTGCTTCATTTTTAACCCCTTTCCTACTTTAAATTCATAACCTTAGACCTCTGTTTTAACTTCAAAACCTCCTTATTCCTACACTATTCCAAGAGTTATGCCTTTTCCTACACTAGATTTATATTTCTTATTTAAGGGTTACAATGTGCTTAGTAATTATTTTTATAGATTTTATACCTTTAATATTCTTTCCAACTAATATCTTCTTTCCTAAAGTATTTGGTAAGAAACTTATTAATCATTCTTTTATCATGATCGAGTGTAGGTAGGGTTCCTGCACGACTGGCGAATCCTAAACTTACATGATAGCTCACTATCTAATGTGGACATATTGTTCAGAAATGGTAATCTCAAGTTGGGGTTGGAGCAGAGATAAGTCAGGGATACGATAGATCTTCGGTCGCTGGTCGAATACAGAATTTTAGTTTTTTGTTACAGCCGAAAGGCTTAGCATGTAATATTTTTGTTATTTCGTTACATTCGAAAGGCGTAAATCGTAATGCTAAATGTAATTTTGTTATGCCCATAGGCCTGAAGGGATTTATATAATGTAGGATTCAAATAGAAAATGGTAGTGAGCGATAGTGATAGCAATGCTACTGTAACTATAATATTTTGTAATTTTGCTGGTATCCCCCTCGTTCTACGCTGGATTTAGTTTCACCATGTATATTTATTGATTCTGAAATTTAATATAGAGGGACTGCAACAAGTTATTTCAATATTGTGCTTTAATTCTATGTTGATGCGTTGGTGAGAGTTCTGTTTCCAAGTTTCCTAAATAGGGAAACGACCTAGCTGGCTAGGGCCCAACCAACCCATCTCGTTCTCCCTCGCATTATTCTTTCTTGTTATAGGTGGGTTGATTTTATTTTAATGTAAGGTGTGAACTAAATAGATGCTTTCATTCTTTCACAAAATTCATTTTCGATTTCATTCCTAACCATTGTGTGACGGATCCATGGTGTGCATGCTTAACTAAGTTTGATCTTACCCTTTTGTAATTTTTCTCTTCAAGGCTTAGTATTATTTCTACCTGGATTGTGCAAGCACATTATTCATGAATTTACAGTTCTCCAATTTGATTTGTTTGCTTTATTACAAAAAAAATGTTTTTTTCTTTTCTTTCATAGGAATCTTGACAGAAGTGAGTGTTCATCTTTTAGAAGTATTCTTGATATTATGAATTGAATATTCTTTGAACTGAATATTCTTTGGGAATAAAGGAATGAATGCTATTATAACACATTAATCTATACATGCACTATACACTTTTAAGGAAAGGATCAAACTTCATATTTAATTATTTCATAGTGAAACTTTATGAATTCAGAAGGTTAAAAAGGCAGATCAGATTTGTGTGAATAAATATTACAGTGATAAATCCTGCTGTCACAATTATATGAATTGTTTAGTTTCATGAAAGAGTTCTTTGATTGAAGAAAATTGTGCTTTGAATTTAAAAGTTAATTATTATTTTTAAGTTAAGTTGGGTTGAAGCATATTTCTGTTTGTGAAATCTATTTCAAAGTTTTGTTCACCTTTGCAAATTCTTTCCTTAAGTTAACACACTCTTTATTCTTTTATGAAAGAAATATGAAACTTGGTGCGAAAATCTTTTTTCTAGTACAAGAATCAATATCTTGATACAAGAACAGATTGCTCTAGTCCTGAGACCTAGAGACCATGCGTGAGGACATAAATCTTCAGCACAAGTGTAAAATATACTTTCAGCATATAAACCTTGTTCCGATACTAGTGCAAGAATATTGCAGAAGTACAAAAATAACATCTCAGTGCAGGGAGAAAGATCTATAAAGAAGTCAGACATATTCAATGGTCCAATTATTAATATGACATACAAATATAATGAAGATAAACAAATATTTTTATTTCAACTAGTCAGGATTGCTTACAAGAGTTTGAAAGTTCCTTTTATTTATTTCTTCGCAAAAGTACTTTCCTTCATATTCCAGCACTAGAATTTCTTTGGGGTCAATTGTCGCGTGAGATTTTCTTTTATTTTATAAAAGATTGTAATTAAGGAAATAGGAATAGAGTTACGAAAAGTTCATATCATTTCCAGCGTTGCCTGTGCTTCGCCTCTAAGTTTACGAAACTCCTGGGTTGACAATTAAGTGTTGAAAGAGTCTGCTTAACCACAATTCTTACACCTGACAATGAGTTCAGTAAAGTTATTTATTGCAGACCACAAGCCTATTTAGATATGGAAAAAATGGCTATCACATAAGTGCAATAATATAGTACCCCCCCCCACAACTTTGATCTTGTGCAAAACCATCAAAATGTTCCTAAGGGTGATTTCAGTTAATAAATTCAAGTATCATGACTTGTACAGGATGAGTAGTATCATCATCAGGGATTTCATGGTAGGCATTAATAATAAGTCCAATTGATAGTGGCCATAAGACTTCTATGTCTCTAAAGATGATGCCATTTCTATTCAACCAGATGGTCCAGCATATAAGCAGAGGGAGACTGCGATTTTTTCTGGTTTGTGGTCTTAGCCAACCAATATTTCCAAGCATCAAGTTTTTTTTATCTGTTCCATCTGATTGAAGTGGATGTTGGTGGCTACCCACCTATCCCATTTGGACCCCCACAACTATCTCTTTTAGTTTTTCAATTTCCGTAATTGTAGCACAATTTACTATTTTTAGCAGTTTTTTGGGTCATGAACTTCCAGAGTCATTTTGAGGCCCTAAATGAAGTTTTTTGGGCAATTTGGGAGGAACATGGGTCCATGGATCAATGTTGCTCTTCCAAAAGTTATATTGCTCGGATAGATCTTTCTAACGAGCTATTTCATGCGTCAAATGAAGATTGGGTGCCAAAGTTACGACCCCGGGAAGTTGATGTACCAACTTACTCAAAACGGGGCCCACAATCTGGCATTTCATATTCTAGGGTTAGGTTTTGGGATGTTAAGGGTTTTCCATTGTTTGTCAACAATATTAAGGCCTTCGAGCCTCATTGTAATATAGTTAAGAGGCATGTAGACACCACATATCTTCTGAGAGATAAGCTACCATCACCCTAGCTAGTTTATTTCCATTGTTGTTTGTAAGAATATTTCAGTAGTTTACATTAATGAAATGAAGTATTATTTTCGCTAGATCTCTATGTTTATTGTTATCTCTATAATTTTTTGCGTTCCTATTTAAATCTGGATCAGTGGTATCAGAGCAGTCTTCTTTTTCTCTGTTTTCCTTTGCATGTCCCCAACGAGGTCAGGATATAAGGAGTTAGGGCTTGAATTGGTCAACCTTTGCAAGACTAGCCTTGCAAATCCTGATGCGCTCCCATGGTGGATAAAAAGAAAGAGGAGGGGCTAGGAGATCCTATCAAAATCTTACTCGAAGAATCCCTCGAGCAACAAAGGAACGTGATGATGGATAGCTTTGCCTAGATCCTTCAGCAGCTACCTAGGACGACACATCAGCTTCCAATAGCTACTCTTGAAACGTGATGCCCTTTATGGTAGAAGTTGATTTTTAAATCCTAATATTTGAGTGTCAGATAGATGCAAATGCAATAGATAAATGGTTAAATTTGCTAGAGGTTTATTTTTCTATTCATGATTTTTCCAGTCGGGAAAAGATTATTTTCGCTCTTCTTAAAGCAGCCACCCACGTCAAGGACTAGTGGGAAACCTACTGTAAGCAGAAGGATGAAAGCACGCACTCACTGTTCTCAGCCACACCCATTTGGAACTCCTTTCAAGATTCCATCAAGGAGCAGTACCACCCTATCAAAAGCTATGAGGAAAAACACATAAAGTGGACCACGCCATGACAGGTATGGGAGCAAGATGTGCTAGAGTTCACAAACATTTTTCATACCCTTCACACATAGTTGGGTACCAAAGATTCGGAGCTACATCTAGTACTAAAATACTGTAGTTGCCTACATAGATACATCCAGGAAGAGATGGATTTCCTGAACATCTCCTCGCTCAGTACAACATAACAATATGTTGTCAAAATTGAGCAGAAGTTCAAACAGAAGAAGCGAGACTTTGGATCTGCGAATTTGAAGACCAAAGGACAAAGCCAAGGTGGGGTAACCCAAGACAACCCATCGAAGCCGCAAGACAAGAAAAACACAAAGAAGTCAAAGAAGGACATAGGAAAGTGGTGTGAGTTCCAAAGGAGTCCCACTCACAACACAAGTGAGTGTTGGACGAAGCCATCGTTGGTGGTCAAGTTAAAGGCTTTAGAATTAGATGCATGTTCTGACCCTGAGTCAAAATACGATGAGGGGAATGGCAAAGGGAAGTAGATCATTGATGTGAAGCATGATGTCACTGTTGCCACCACCATGATCGAGAAGAATGAGCCCGAAGATCCAGAGGAGGGGGAGCGTCTTTTCCACTCACAGATGTGGGTGAAGGGTTCACCGTTGTAATTCATTGTTGACAGTGGGAGCCAAAAGAACCTCATTTCAGTAGAGTTTGTGAAGTGGTTGGGCCTATCGACTACACCACACCCACAACCATACAATATAAGGTGGCTTCACTAAGGACGAGATCTAGGAGTTCACTAGTAGTGTGGCCTCCTGTACAGCACCAAACCCTTCACAGATGAGGTATTGTGTGATGTTACACGTTTGGATGTTTGTAATGTATTATTAGCCCAAACATACTTGTGGAGGCAACATGCTCTGTATGAGCCAAGGCCTCTTGCTATCATTATTTCTTTTTGTAATTCATTATACAGGATACCGGAGGTAGCCCCAGCTATTTCCACCTCTTTGATCACTGCAGAGAAAGGCAGCAAGCTCATCTCCTAGACTAGGAAATTCATTTTCTATCTTGTTCTTTCCCAAAGTAAGGGAAATATTATGACCACATCCATGACCCCCTTGAAGCTTTCATCCAGGAAGAAATAGTAATAAAGGGATATAGTCATGAAAAAACACAAGAACAACTTCTCCTAACCCACAGGGGTACCACAAAAGCTTCATATGGGCAAAAAAGTCTGGTTGCATCTATAGAAAGAACACTTTACAAGATCCCATCAGAAGCTCCCACCATACCAACATGGTTCTTACATCATTACCAAGGATATGGGAAATAATTCTTTGGAGCACAACATTCCTCCATTCCTTCATAAGCTCCAAATGTTCAATGTGTACCACCCTTGACCATGCCTCCCACCATTACTGGACACATCCGAGATTGCAGAACAACTCACCAGGGACCAAGTTCAACAGATGGAGGAACTCAACGCAATGGGGACCATTTCTTCCTAATGTGGGAGGAATGGTCGACGTGGATGTTGGTGGCCACCCACCTATACAATTTGGACCCCCACAACTATCTCTTTCAATTTTTCAATTTCCGTAATTGTAGCAAAATGTACTATTTTTAGCAGTTTTTTGGGTCCTGAACTTCCGAAGCCATTTTGAGGCACTAAACGACGTTTTTTTGGGAAATCTGGGAGACACGTGGTTCCATGGCCCTATCTTTCTCTTCCCAAAGTTATATTCCTCAGATAGATCTTTATAATGAGCTATTGTACACGTCAAATGAAGATTGGGTGCCAAAGTTACGACCCTGGGAAGTTGATATATCAACTTACGCAAAACATGGCCCACAATTTGTTATTTTATCTTCTAGGTTTAGGTTTTGGGATGTTAATGGTTTTCCATTGTTTCTCAACAATAAATAGGCCTTTGAGCCCCATTATAAGACAATTCATAGGCATGTAGCCACCACATCTCTTCTGAGAGATAAGCTACCATCACCCTAGCTGGTTTATTTCCATCGTTGTTTGTAAGCATATTTTAGTATTTTACATTAATGAAATGAAGTATTATTTCCATTGCATTCCTGTTTAAATCCAGATTACTGGTATCAGATCGGTCTACTTTTTCTCTATTTTTATTTGCATGTCCCTAACGAGGTTAGGATATAAGGATTTAGGGCTTGAACTAGTCGAACCTTTGCAAGACCAACCTCGCAAATCCCAATGGCCTCCCATGGTAGATGAAAAGAAAGAGGAGCAGGTAGGAGATCCTATCAAAATATTACTCAAGGAATCCCTCAAGTGACAAAGGAACACTATGATGGACATCTTTGCCCAGGTCCTTCAGCGCCTACCAGAGGAGACGCATCAGCTTCCAACATCTACCCTGGAAATGCCACACCCTTTAAGGTATAAGTTAATTTTGAAATCCCCATATTCATAGGTCACATAGACACAAATGTTGTAGATAAATGGTTAAATCTACTAGAAGGTTATTTTACTATTCAAGATTTTTCCAGTTGGGAAAAGATTATTTTCGCTCTTCTCAAAGCAACCCCCCACGTTAAGGACTAGTGGGAAACTTACTGCAAGCAGAAGGATGAAAGTATAGACTCAGCCGCACCCGCTTGGAAATCCTTCTAAAATACCATAAAGGAGAAACACTACCCTGTCAAAATATATGAGGAAAAATACATAAAGTGAACCACGCAACGACAGGGATGGGACCAAGATGTGCCAGAGTTCACAAACATTTTTCATACCCTTCACATGCAGTTGGGTATCAAATATTCAGAGATGCATCTGGTACTCAAATATCATGGCTTCCTACACAGATACATCTAGGAAGAGATCGAGTTCCTGAACATTTCATCACTCGGCACAACATACCAATATGCTATCAAAATCGAACAAAAGTTCAAATAGAAGAAGCATGACTTTGGATCTGAGAATCTGAAGACCAAAGGACAAAGCCAAGGCGGGGTGACCCAAGACATCCCGTCGAAGCTGCAAGACCAGAAAACACCATGAAGTCAAAGAAGGACACAAGAAAGTGGTGTTAGTTCGATAAGAACCACACTCAAAACACAAGTGAGTGTCAGACCAAGTAGTTGTTGGTGTCCGAGTTGAAGGCTTCAGAATCAGATGCATGTTCTGACCCTGCGTCAGAACTTGACAAGGGGAATGGTAAAGGGAAGTAGATCATTGATTCGGAGCCCAACATCATTGTTGCCACTACCAAGATCCAGAAGAATGAGCCCAAATATCCATACGAGGGGGAGCGTCTTTTCCACAAACAGATGTGGTTGAAGGGTTCGTTGTTGCAATTAATTGTTGATATCAGGAACCAAAAGAACCTCATTTCAACAGAGGTCATGAAGTGGTTGGACCTACCAACTACACCACACCCGTAGTCGTACAACATCGGGTGGCTTGACCAAGGACACGATCTTTGAGTTTGCCAGCAGTGCCACCTTCCATACAGCATCAAACCCTTCACAGATGAGGTATTGTGTGATGTTACACCTCTAGATGTTTGTGATGTACTATTAGGCTAGCCATACTTGTGGAGGAAAAATGTTGTGTATGAGTCAAGGCCTTGTGCTGTCATTATTTCTTTGTGTAATTCATTATACAAGATCCAAAGGTAGCCCCAGCTACCACCACCTCTTTGATCACTCCCAAGAAAGGTAGCAAGCTCATGTCCTAGACTAGGAAATTCATTTTCTATCTGGTTTTCTCACAAAGTAAGGGGAAGATCGTCACCACATCCATGACCTTCGTGAAGGGTTCCTCTGCGTACCAGCAACAGCAAAGGTATACGGTCATGACAAAACACAGGAACAACTTGTCCTCACCCATAGGGGTACCACACAAGCTTCAGGTGGGAAAACAAGTCTTGTTGCATCTGTAGAAAGAACACCCTACAAAAGCCCATCAGAAGCTCTGACCACGCCGACATGGTCTTTACACCATTACCAAGGCTATGGGAAATAATGATTGGAGCAAAACATTCCTCCATTCCTTCACCTGCACCAAGTGTTCAATTTCTACCACCCTTGACCATGCTTCCCATAATTACTAGACACATCCGAGATTACAAAACAACTCACTAGGGACCAGGTTTAGCAGATGGAGGAACTCAACACAATGGGGACCATTGATTCCTAAGGGGGGAGGAATGATCTAAGTGGATGTTGGTGGCCACCCACCTATCCCATTTGGACCCCCACAAGTGTCTCTTTCAGCTTTTTACTTTCCATAATTATAGCACAATCTACTATGTTTAGCAGTTTTTAGGTAGCTGAACTTCCAGAGCCGATATGAGGCCCTAAATGGTGTTTTTTGGGAAATCTGGGAGCAACATGGGTCCATGGCCCAAAGTTTCTCTTTCCAAATTTATAGTCCTCAGGTAGATCTTTCTAGCAAGCTATTGTACTCATCAAATGAAGATTGGGTGCCAAAGTTACGACCTCGGTAATTTGATGTATGAACTTACCCAAAGCGGGGCCCATAATTTGGAATTTCATCTTCTATGGTTAGGTTTTGGGATGTTAAGGGTTTTCCATTGTTTCTCAACAATAAATAGGCCTTCGAGCCTCATTGTGAGACATTTCAGAGGCACGTAGCTGCAACATCTCTTCTCAGAGATAAGCTATCATTGCCCTAGCTGGTTTATTTCCATTGTTGTTTGTAAGCATGTTTCCGTGTTTTACATTAATGAAATGAAGTATTATTTTCACTGCATCTCTGTGTTTATGGTTATCTATGTAATTTATTGTGTTCCTGTTTAAATATGGATCACCATCGCTAAGTAATGGCCAATGAGGTAAGAACTTGATGCCATATTGATAATAGAGGGGAAAAGGAGAAGGAGGTGATCATTCAATTCTTCAGCCTGGTGACATAAAACACACCAAGAGGGACCATAAAATGATCTTTTCATCAGATTACCCATAGAAGGTGATCCAGATTTAAATAGGAATGCAACAGATTACAGATATAATGATAAATACAGAGATGTGATAACCATAAATACAGAGATGTAGCAGAAGTAATACTTCATTTCATTAATGTAAAGTACTAAGGTATGCTTACAAACAGAAAATGGAAATAAATAGCTAGGGTGAAGGTAGCTTCTCTCTGAGAAGAGATGTGGTGGCTACATGCCTCTAAAATGTGTTACAATGAGGCTCGAAGGCATATTTATTGTTGAGAAACAATGGAAAACCCTAAACATCCAAAAACCTAACCCTAGAAGATGAAACACCAAACTGTGGGCCCTATTCAGGTAAATTGGTACGTCCACTTCCTGGGGTTGTAACTTTGGCATACGATCTCCGTTTGACGTGTACAATATCTCGTTAGAAAGATCTATCTCATAAATACGACTTTGGGATGATAAACATTAGTCCATGGACCCATGTTGCTCCCAGATTTCCAAAAAAATGATGTTTAGGGCCTCAAAACGGCTCCCAAATTTTAGGACCCGAAAAATTCCTAAAAATAGTCAATTGTGCTACAATTATGGAAATTGAAAAATTGAAAGAGACAGTTGTGGGGGTCCAAATGGGATAGGTGGGTGGCCATCAACATCCCCCTGGATCAGAAGGATTCTTGTTCATTAATACATTCCACATAAATAGTCTGGTGTGTGGAGGAGATTTAAGCTTCCAAAGAGAGCACCACCAACCCATCATCACAGGTGGCATGTGTGTAGCATGAATAATAGGGTATTGTTATTTTGGTGTATATGATCCATGTGTTGTAGGTGCCCAAATGAGCTCATCACCTCCCTCCACAATACGAACATGTGATTCAGTCAATGCATAAATATATCCTGCCCAATCCTGGTGCCACTCGGCTGGAATACCCAATTGGTTAGCTGATTTCCAAGCTTGTACAAGTATGGTGGAGCTATTTGAATCAATAATATTGGCAATTGTATATATGCATCTGTCTTTAAGAAATTTAGTAAAATCAAGGGGTATGCAATCGATATTGCCGAAACCAGTCCATGGATCCATTCCAATGTGCACAACTGTGCCAGTGTTTATGTGCCATACAAGGCCATTTATGATAGTGGGAAGAGTATGTAGAAAAACCTGCCATATCATTGATATTCCAATTCTATGCTATGTTGGTATGTGAATGCATTCCATACTATGCAAGGGACATATGTATTTGTAATGTACCACCTCTCGCTAGAGGCTGCAAGAGTTAAGTATGATCCACCCAATCTTCATAGTAAGTGCATGTGAAAATGAAGGTAGATAATTTAATCCCCAACCTCCCCACTTTTTAGGAAGTGAAACATGACTCCATCCCACCCAAGAAAAAGGCTTCCCTACCTTGTATTCATTCCAAAGGAATCTAAAATATATTTTTTGTGTCCTTAACATATTCCTTTAGGTATCTAAGCCAAGGACATCCAATAAACTGAGGTTGCCTCAAAGAGTGATTTAATGAGTACTGACTGCCTTGCTCAGGATAAGAACCTATGGTTCTAGTTGTGAAGCTGTTGAGGCAAATTATTTACCTATCATTTAATTTTCAACCCAGGGGTTTCGTAAAACTTTTGAAGCATGCATGCACTGTATATGCTAGAAATTATCATTCAATTTATATCAATCTAACTATGAAACTAAATAGAGACAAACCAAATTCACCTATTCTAACTCAATAATAAATTCAAAAGAAGTTATAGTATATTGTGCAGAATTGAAACCTTAATCGATCACACTTGCATGAATTCAAATTGCATGAAATGAAATATACTCTAAGGGATCATGTGTGCATTATGAAATCAGGATCCTATGAAATGAATAGTAAAACCCACATGACATGAAATGAAAGCAAAAACAATCATTCTTAACCTCTCACAAAAGAAAAAATATGAAAGAAAATAAAAATAATTTCTCTTAACCTCTAGATATGAAAGCAAATAAAAACAATTGCTCTTAGACTTTAGATATGAAAGAAAATAAAAACAATTGCTCTTAACCTCTAGGTATGAAAGAAAATAAAAACAATCACTCTTAACCTCTCACACAGGAAAAGATGTGAAAGAAATAGAAATAATCACTCTTAACCTCTCGAAGAGGGAAAGGTATGAAATAAATAACTTAATCTATGAAAGCAATAAATTTTAATATATGAAAAACAATAAATCTCACACATTGTAGGTGGCCAGTCCAAAAGCATGAGGGATGAAAAGTTGACAGGCTGCTAGTGCAAGCATTACCAATCAAGGTGAACATCACTCATGGGTATGGTGCTAAATCTAAATTCCCTTCAAAAAATGATTAATCTTAGCTTTCCACCTAAGTATCTAAAACTTTACAGATGCCTTTGAAAGGAGAAGGCTCTCTTATTTAGACAAGAACATAAGAAGCTACCTCATTAATGGAGGTCCATTATTCTCTACCTACATCCCTAGAAAATCTCATAGAGTTACAACTCAAATAGGTAATGATGAGACACATATCCTCTTTGACCTTTATCCAAATATTCTTCCATATGTTGAAGGGAATTCGAATTTCAGCATTGGAGGCCACATAAGGGTGCCTTGGAAGCTTCCAAATGACCTACACATGTCATGAAACTCAAGCCAATTTTAAGTATTAGCAAGTATATGTCATTTTCCTATGTTTTAAACATAAATTCACTTAAAATACTAGAAATCATTAGCTTTTGGAAAACACAAAGGTAACCCATATACTTATGAAAATGGAAGCTAATGAAAGGTTATACGGTCATAGAGTTGTGACATGTGAGTGAAATGGTGGTGATAAAGGTGAAAGTGGATGATATTTTGGATACATTTTGGAGGCTCTACAATTTTTTTTTCAACCTTGGACACAAGCCAAATCCAATCCACAATTTTGTAATAGTGAGGTTTGATGTGGAATCCAATGTATTTGAGGGTATCTTCCAAATGATGTCTTTGAAAAGGGAATTTTTGTAGGGTGATCCGAATTTCATGTGGGGTGCATTCTGAGAAGGAAATAGTGGATTTCATCTGATTATATTAAATTCCATATTGGTAGAAACTAAGAAGAGAAGAAGCATATCACAAAAAACATAGAAATCCCGAATACCCCCATTGAGGACGATAAGCATGTCATAAAAAAAGAGAAGGTGGGATATAGTACATTGGTCTATTGCCTTGAGGCCCAAAAGTCATCCATCTCTTCTTTCTTGCAATATTAATATGCTCAGACCTTCTATTACAAGGAGAAATAGGAGTGAAGAGACAGGACATCCTTCTCTGAGGCCATGCTTAGCATGAAATAAATTAGAGGCTAAGCCATTAATAAGAACACTGAAGGACAAAGTAGTAATGCAACACATAATCCAATGAATGGAAGTGCTGGGAAAACATAAATGAGTGAGGAACATCCTTATGTAAAGCTGCCTAACTTGATCAAATGCCTTGGAGAGATTTATCTTGAGGATGGCTCCTTTTAGGTACTACAACTTAATGGAGTGGAGAACCTCCTGGGCAGTACCAATGGCCTCATGAATTTGTCTATTATGCAAGAAAGAATTTTTCTCAAGTGATATGTGCTAAGATAGGATGGGCTTTAATCGTTTGATAATTATTTTGGAAATAATCATGTAGAGACAGTTGCAGAGGGATATAGGCCTAAAATCATTTAAAGTAAGTGTGGAGTCCACTTTGGGTATGAGGGAAATGAAAGTGGAGTTGATAGCCTTATACATACGCCTGGATGACCTACATTCCTCCACAATCTTAAGAAGAACATGTCCAATGGTCTCAAAAAAGGCTAGCTAAAACTCAATGGACTATGCATCTGGGCTAGGGATTTTATCCTTTTTTAACCATTTAAGTGAGGTTTCTAGTTCCCCCTTGGATATAGGCTTAATAAGATAATCTTTTGCATCTTGGTCTATAAGGCGAGGGAGTAGATGGAAATTCAGACTATTTATGCAAGTGTGTCCCCAGGAGGAGCCTTGAAGGGTTGTTGGAAGTGGGAGGTGCCAAGATGAGCTACTTGGTGAAAGGTGTGGGCAAATTGTCAATCCTCAATAGGCATATTCCATATAGTGTTACTAGCCTGTCGCCCCTTCACATAATTATGAAAAAATTTGGTATTGTCATCCCAAGTCTAGAACCATATAATCCTACTCCTTATGCACCATGTCTCTGCATGTTCTTTAAGAATTTTGGTCCTATGAACCTCCAAATTAGTGAGTATTTTAGTAGCTTGGAAAATTTTCAAACCCCACCCTTGCTCATCCAACAGATCAACCAACTTGTTTTCGATGATTCTAAGATTGTATTCATCCCGATCTCACTTGTTTTTTCCCATTGAATAGATAAAATCTTAAGCTAAATAATATTGTGAGAAAATCCTTCTGTAATGGTTCTTCCCTGATAATGTGGATGTGCTCGCTAGAAGTCATTGACTAGTTTGATATATTCGGGGTCTAGCAGCCAAGTAGAATTGAATTTAAATGGAGCTCTTGGTTTCTAAAAGGTACCCGAAAGCTCTAGAAAAATAGGAGTGTGGTCACAGATACCACCATATCTCACCCATTGATGATAATTTGACAAGTTCGTTACCAACTGCTCCTTGATTAAGAATCGATCCAACCACCTTACCAAAGATGCATCGCCAGTTCTTCTATTGCGCCAAGTTGGTTGCAACTTATTCATGGAGATGTCTATCAAATGGTGTTGCTCCAAAAGTTGTTCTATGGTGTTTGATAGGGCGTTCCAACTAAGAATTATATCCCCAATATTCACATGCCCAATAGAGAAATTCAGGTCCCCTCCCTGAATAATATTTTCGGATTTAGTGAGTGATAATTTAAGGAGTTGATTCCAATATTCAGCCCTATTAAGAGAGAGAGCATAAACATTGATAATTCTAAAATCCATACCCATTTATGAGGAGTAAATGTCCATGCCAATAAATCCAGCACCCCTCGAGGATGAGATAATCTTGATAAAGTGGGAATTTATGCCTAGTGCAATTCCCCAGATCGTCCATTGACATCAAGAGCATGAAAAGTCAAACCCAACTTCAAAGGGTGTAAGACAGAGATGAATTGATTAACCATGCCTAGGGTTTCTTGTAAATAAATAATGTTGATCAACTAGTAATCTAGTGGTCTTCTAAGGGCTAGTTTTCTAGTGAGGTTAGCCAACCCTCTGCAATTAAATGAGATCTGCCTCATGGATGAGACTAGGGAAGAGTATTCGATGCTCTAAGTAAACTTTCAAGAGTAGATTGATTTCCCTAGGTCACATCCACCCCAGCTTGGATAATGGCTTATAAATATTGGGATTATGACGCCTAGGGATGTTGGTGATTTTAGGAGGGGAAATCAGACCAATCCCAACAAGCTTAGGAGGTAGTGTCACCCCAGAGTGAAGATTGTATGAGTGATAGTGACCAGAGGAGAATGAATGCCTAGGTGATTGAGTTGAAATAGTCAAACCAAGAATAGTGGGTGGAGTGGTCAAGTAGGATGGGGACTGGAGGTCTAAAGGGAAAGTGAGAGAGGTGGAGGATATTCTTGGTGTTGGCTCACTAAGACGTCTTTTTATAGGAAATCTTAACCCCTACATTAGTTGTCAACCCAAGGTAAGTGTTTCTATCTTAATATTGTCAGCATAGTATATGAACTGAATCTAGAGGTTATCTAATGATGAATCATTGCAATCAGTAATGGCTACTTCTTCAATTCAATTCACACAGTTCTGGAAAGAGCTATCTATGGAAGAAATAATCTTAACACACTCTGCAATTTGTTCCGAAATGAATTGAAACTGAATGCAAATAAGAATCACACTTACAATTGTTCAAATAGACTTAAGGCTAACTTACTTAATCAAGGAACGAAACTTCAACTTATTGAACACCATTTTTAATCTATAGAAACCCTATTAATTGAACAACAACAGTAATTGAACAACAATCAGTAATTGAACAACAATCGATAATTCAACAACAAGCAACAATAAAGGATTCCTAAATAGAAAATGATCTGTATTGCAACATGTAGAAGTTAATCAGTCCTATCTCTAATATCTATGATAACATCAATTCAAAATGAACAAAAACCTACTATTAACACTAATTCACTCATTCCAATCAAAGCACTACTTAAGTATGTCACATGGCTTCACTCTGAATGTAATTAAGCATCAATATGAATCAATATCACAAATATTTATGATAAATGAAATAAACAATGACTGAACATTAAATCAATAGCAAAAACATAAAAACTATAAGACAATGGAGAAGTACAGCTTCTCGTGACCAAGCCTAAGGTTGCCAGAAGCCCCCGCTTAATAAGAAATTAGAAAATGAAGATGTATCAAATGCAACATTCTTTCATTAATGCGAGCAACAACTTACAAAAGTCATTGAGATAACAACGTATATGTTTTAAAAAAGAATAGTAATAGATTATCAAAGTCTGAGCTGTCTCTAATTTCCTTTTGGCCCTATATATAACATAAAAGAGTATCTAGATAAAAGAGAATCCTCATGATTAGGGGATCCTGAGGATTTCACAATACATGATTCGATCATGGATAAAATAGAATTGTTCGAGCTGATATCCCACTTCCTTGTGTGCCCAAGATGCTATATCTTTTCCATTTTATGGCCTCATGTTGTTTTTTCAACTGAATGGCTCTTGCCTAGTTCGCATCTTTGCATACAAAGATATCAAAAAATCAATTCTTTTACTAGATTCGCCTATTCTGTCACCAAATTCTTTCATCCAACTTTAGCTTATATTTTCCTCATTTTAATTTATAAACAGAGACAATAATATAAGGATGAATGGTAAATGAAGCATTTTATGAAGATAAATGATACCTTTTTCCCATCCCAACATACTCCCCAGATTACCTTGTTGCACGTCCTTGTGCAAGCGAATAGTTTAGATGTCACTGAGTTAGGGAATAAGCAAGATATACTTTCTCCTTGTAATTCCTAAAACCATTTTTCTAATTAAGGACAGTGAAAGCCTCGGTTACCTCATGGTCCTTCAAGTTATAGTCACTGCAGTATTCATTAGGAGGATACCATATGATTGGGGTTCTCTAACGACATCCTATCCAATCTAGCCCCATCGCTAAAATCATATTAGTATATTTTTAGAAATGATAAGAGGCATCTTGGAAGTTTCAATATCCAAAGGGCTCTAGGCTCCTTACAGTGTTACTGGAGACTTCCCACCTCTGTCTTGATGTAGACAAGGCTTCTTCCTTAACGTCCTAGAAATATTCCTTTCCAGCCTGAATAATATTAGTATGGAGTGGCCCCAATTTGCCTATAACACAAACTCACTGTATAAACTTTTTATGCTAGACATATTGGAGTAATGGCTATGTAGGCTCCCCTCTGACCCATAGGTTAATTCCATACCCACGTTTTATGAAAGTGTTGTGAGTCTTGGCCCACTTGAGCTGGTTCGCAGAAAATGAGAGGAATTTTGGAAATTGGATGTCTCCTATGAAATGGCTAGTGTGGTTGCCCTTGTCATCTTCTAAAATGAAATTATGCATATAGAGTTCACAAAGGAGGCGTTGAACCTTCTCATCATGCTCTTAGATGAATTTGATAAATTCGGGAGTCATTTTGATCTCTAACGGTTCGATAGCCTTAGCAGCCTTGACTTTTAATAGGAGGAATCTTTCCATGAGAAATAAAGCATAATTTTTGGTAGGGGTTCTGTTAGCCTCCTGCTGTAGCAAGTTACTCATATTTCATGATTGACATTTTTACAGGCCAAATATGTCATACTTTGCATGCAGCAATGCTCCATATTTGCTAAACAGTCACCAAGGAAAGAAGGCTACTCAAAGTTCATCTACTGCATTCCAATTTTGAAGAGTCATTCCAGATTTGTAGAATTTTCAGCTAAAGGGAGGTCCAAACAGCTTAATCTTGGTCTCCCTAGGTTTAAATTTCCTGTTTTAGAATATAGAGAATGAAAATCTGTCCAAAGAGCTTAATCTTGGCAGATTCTTAGATAGGTAGAGAAACAAAGGAGCCCAACTGCTTAATCTGGGCCCTTGGAAGAAATAAGGGTAGTTGTAGATAGGAAGGCATAAAAAGAAAAAATTGAAATGCTGGGTCTACAAGTCTAAGTGTACCCAAACCAAAAGAAGAAAAAATGTTAGGCAAGTAGGCTGGGTAGGTAGTTTTGAAGTTGCAGAATCTTGATTTCTGTTCATTTCCATGTTTTTAAAGTATCATCTTTACTCAGGTCACAGTCATCAGGAAATTTCATATGGAGGAGTTCAAATAAGACATAACTAACTTCCCTTTCTTCCTCTTCCCCAAATCATTAACTAATTTCCCTAGAAAGAGGTCAAGATCTACTTGATATCTCTTAGTTTCATCATTTTCCATGTCATTAACCTTGGTGAAGATCTGCTTCACTCAAGGAGGATCTATACTTTCTCTACATAGCTCTATCTCCCCTTTGAAGCCTAAGATCTCTGAAACTTAGCGCTTTCTTGTCATCTCCATATTAACTACTGACATTATTATTTAACTCCCTATATTTTCCCCATCCCCCTACTAAAACTATGGTAATAACTCCCTTATGTATATATCCCCTCCCTCTGGTTGAAAATAACCATAAGTACCCCCGAGAATTGCTCAGTGTATCTGAAACTTGGCAAGAACCCTCATGTTGCCTCTTCAAACTAGATTCTAATGCAACAAACTCCTTCCAAAGCATAAAATTCCTTTCTAGGTTATCAGACCCCTTCTGGGGCCTCAAATACTTTTCAAAAGCACATACTCACTCCTTCCGGTCATAATAAACCCTTGCCGATTGCCTTAACATTCTTCCGATCCTGGTGAACCCTCTCCAACGCGATTATCACAATCGGCAGTCGCAATGGTACTATGGCTCGCTGTTGTTTCTTCCCGATGGACGCTCCGCCAATACCATCTCGCGATCGGCATATCGCAATATTTATACCACATAGGTGTGCCCCTTTCCTTTTTTCCCGATGCACTATCGCGATATCGGCAATTGACGGTCGCAAGCATCGCGTTTCCAAAATAAATACCTTCTCATTCTCTGTCGATGTGATATTGCGATCGTATCGAAAGAAGTATATCGCATCGCAGTAACATATGAGTCGCCCTGCCAACCAGATAATTGCCACATCACCCTGCCACGTCACCTCGCTGACGTCATCCACCGTACAGCTGACGTCAACAGCCAAAAAAAAGGGGAAAAACGCGCAAGCGTGAAAGTCGAGCTTCAGAGCTCCGGAATGAGAAATAGAGGCAATTTTCAATGCGCGATTAGCGCGAAGCGCTAATCGCGTATCGCTACGGGAAATGGACCATATTGGGGAACCTTTAGGGAATCTTTTGATTCCTTGGCCCTTTTTGCACCGAAAATGCCTGATTTTGCCAAATTTAATGTATTTGAAGACAGAGAGAGACCAAGAATAAAGATTAAAGGGTATCAGATCAAATATACATATCAAGAACACGTCAAAGCGTATTAGGAAGCAACGAAGACCATCAATGTAGTGGCAAAGTATATCAGAGAAGATTTTGTCAGGTCTCGAGGCAAATCCAACATTAAAAGGAAAGCTCTGAAAGTCAAGAAGAAATTGAAGATGCATTGAAGGCTCACCAGCACAAATGTCTACACATTAAACTCACAGGAGATCAGTGCACCAGAACTCAATGCACACTTATGAGAGAAACACTGCACCAAGCCACACAGGACACCCTATCAACTCAACTTGATTCAGCTGCCTCTGGCGCAGCCCAAAGGACTTACTTGCATTTAATTCTAGCAACAATTACATTTTTAGAAAAATATTTTTCCTGCAGACCTGTTTAGGTTGGTTTTAATAAATGACTTTAGATATTTTCCTTATATATACCACCCTGAAAACTGTATTAAGGGTGGGTTGGTCGAGAAGCTATTTTTAGCTGATTTTGCTCCAGGAGAGACTCACAAATGTAATACCTGATAGTTTCTATAATCAAAGACTCCTTCTGAGCTTTGGAGAATGGATTGTCCATTGTGTATAACGGTTGAAGAGGGATCATGGAATTCTCGTGATGTCGCATAACTCAATAAGTGTTCCTACCTCTGTTTTCCATTCATAAGTTACCATCTAAATAGCAGAAAAGAAAGATTAGCTTGGAATTTGTTTAATTACACTCTATGCTCAATATCTATTGTTTCTTTATGTTTTCCTCCGTTTAGGCATAAATATGAATTCCATATGGCTCATGTTTTCCCTAATCTTATCACGCATGACAGTTATCCAGGGATTCTTCATTGCCCCTAGATAGAGATAATCCTTTCCCTCTTTTAAGCTGAGTGAGAGATTCTTGAGTGCCTCTCATTCCTTACATTCCATTCATCTTTAGTTTGAAAGTTGTTTTATGTGCAGCTATCCCACTCCATATTCCTCTTGTGACCAAGAAAACGCACTGGTAACCCTGACCCATGACTCCATGCCCAATGTTTTGAAACTTATCACTTCATGAATTTCCTCTCTGCTTGAAAGCATTTTCCTTCCATCCAAACACAAACAAGAACCCTGAACCCAATAACTAGCCTAAAATCCTCATCAACAAAGATAAAACATAAAGAGAGAGCCCTCTCTGATTGCAGGTGGGCTAGAACCTGGAATCCAAAGATTGGTTTGTGGTTACCTCGGCCGTATCCCTTAAGGAGACAAGGGACAACCTGAGTGATAACAGGTGGAATAGAAGTTCTTCTTGCTGGTCTTTCTCATTGAGACACATACTTGATGAAGTTGTAAGATTGATATCCAATTTTGACTATTTTTCATGTAATCATATCTACAAGGAGCGAAACTCAGAGGCTGACCATCTTTCCAAAGAAGGTGCAATCCGAGAGCAGGGCATTTGGAAGATGAGTGAACAGATTGATGGAGATCTCTACCAGTACTATCACAAGCCTTTTATGGACATTTTGGACTAATCATTGGATTCTGATTTCATATTTTTGTACATATTTCTTTTGATGTTTATTAACTGATATGCGGCCATTTATGTGATTGGCACAATACATGTTTTTGGTATTATCTCCCTGCGTGGATTAAGATAATATTTACAATGTTGTTCTTTTGTTTTATTTTGGACTCTTCTCTCACACTCTGTTTGGGCTACTAACACCCTGCATGGATTCTGGTAGTGTGCTTTGATGCTTCTTCGAAAGTAGTTATCTATTGATAGAAATATCAGAATATGAATATTCATCTAAAAAATGTAATTTCTTTCTTATTAATGAAATTACGAATATTAGTGGCACTGCGCACTTCTGGCCTAACTCAGCCAGGGAAGAAACCCCAATTGGATTGTCATATTCATTATTCTCTTCCACAGAACCAACTCCCCAATTTAATTCGCCGAGGGGAATTTCATGAGAGAAGTATAGAGGCCCATCCCCACTCAAACTAAATTCATTCAGGGGCATGGCATAAACATATAGAGGCAGAAAGTTCTTGTCCACAATACCAACCAAATATGGAGGTAGAAAGTTCTCATCCTGCCAAAGAAAATCAAATTCCTTGAAGGGAATTTCAAGACGCAAATCATGAGGCTCTTCCCCAGACAAGCTAAACTTGTTTAGGAGCTCAAAGGATGAGATTTGATGAATATTCTCTTCCCCAGTACCTCGGTCCCCAAGAAAATTAAATTCCTCAAGGGGAATTTCATGATATAAATCACGAGACTCGTCCCCAGACAAACTAAATTTGTGCAGGGGCATGTCATCAAAATCTTGAGGCTCATCTCTAGACAAACAACTACATTCGTCCGGAGAGGAAACAACCACATCCACTTGCTTCTGAGACTCTCCTATTCCCGTCACTTGTTTCCGAAATGAAGAAGAATGACAATATGCATTATCCTCAACCTTCTCATGATATTGCCTCTCACTCTGACCCAAGGCCATTCCCATCCCTTGCCGACACTCTCCCATTCCGGTCACTTGCTTCTGAAATGAGGAAGCATTACAATATGCATTATAATCCAAAATAGTATTAGTGATGCTATCACTCTCATCACCCATTCCCATCCCTTGCTTCTGAAACTCACCCATTCCATTGCTTAAGTCCTTTATGAGAAGATCAAGATCCACTGATCCTACTACTCATAAACAATAAGGAGATCCAGGCAAACATTTGGTTGAAGAGTGTGGCCTTTTATAGTCTAAGCCTGGCTGAGCCCCACCCTCTATCTAGGGTTTTTAGCAAATGGTTTGGCATTTAATATTTATTTTTTTTATTTTTTTCCTGCTCACAACAGTAATGGCCAGGGTATCACCATTAATCATAAGACTGGATCAATTAGCACGTGTTTACTAGATAACAGTTGGATGGAAAAAACTTTAATCTACCATAAAGATAAACTATGAAAATATGAAACAAAATGTGAACATATCACATTTTGAAAGTGGAACATTTTGAAAGTGTGAACATATCATGCCAATAATGGTTAGGGTATCACCATTAATCATAAGACTGGATCGGTCAGCATGTGTTTACTAGATAACCATTGGATTTCAAAAAATGTGAACATATCACATTTTGAAAATGGAAACCTATATCATGCAAGAAACTCTGTCTGTTTTATAGAAATTTCATTATATATAATATAAAAATTTAAAGTGCACACATATTTAAATAAACAACTATAAATGAGTTACTAATTATTAAATTGAGATTTATCTATACAAATTTACCAAAAGGCAAGTTCCAATGTACAGTCACCTATGAAATAGTTACTTAAAAAAACAATAATAAATTATAAATAATTTATGTAAGCAATTTGTTAATATAACATTTTTATTATTTACTTTTATCAAAATACCAATAAATGTCTCATTTATTAAAATAACCCATGCATATTTATATTTAAATTAATTAGTAGCACATGATTAATAAAATTAAAAAAAAAAAAAAATAATTAAATTAGTTAAGTTTACTTCATTTTATTTTATATATTTATTAATTTCAATATTAATAAATTAAAATTAAAAATAAAATTAAAATTAAACTACAAATAAATACATTTTTATTCGAAATTATACACCCATATACATTTTTATATTTAAATTAATATATTTACATGAGATTTCATAAAATTTAAATTTAAAATCAACACTATAACACATTTTCATTGGCTTAGACATTATAACATGGAAAATCAATGTTAACATTTTAAAACTAAATTTCCTCTAATTGGAAAAGTCTTTGAAATTATACTAATTAATCAAAAGAAAAATATACTTATAAAGAAGTATTATATCTCACAAGCAAGTGTAAAAACAAAGATATTATCAAAATGTAGTCCTTAAAAAATCATAGTATGCATAGAATTATTTCATCCTTTGGGATGGTCCTTAGAGCTTCTCAATATTATCTTGAAAATAAGTTCCTACATTATACAATCCATGAAATCCCCCGCTTTTAGAGGCCTTCAACACTTTATATTTACATCTTGCAACTTATTCATTCAACTTCTTGGTTACCTCGATAATGATTACAACTATTGAGTTTCATTACCTAAACATTGTTTACTTTAGGAAATTAATTATTATATCTTTGAGTAGAACATAACCTACTTATTATGAAAATATAGGGTCATTTACTTTCGTGTAGAGAATATATATCAAGTAAATATGCCACCCAAACTTGGTAGCGAGATGAGACAATTTTGATCCTACTAGGAAGGAACACATTCCATGGTTTCATGATGATCTCATCCCCACCTCAATTCCTTGCTCATACCTAGAAAATGTGATCTGAATTTATGAAGGGAATGAAATTATGTGTAGATTTATAACCAAAACTTACAAATACATTGAAACCTGAATTACATGGAGAATGAAAAAAAACTACCTAAAATGGTGGTAGCTTATTCCTCACAAGAAATCTGAAATCTACACCATTCTTTGAATTATATTATAATGATGCTCAAAGGCCTTTTTAACATAAAAAATCAATGAGAAACCATAAAAATAAAAAAAAAACATAACTCGAGGAGATCAATCACAAAATGGTTGTGGTCTTCCATGGGGACACCAAATTTATGGGGTCGTAACTTTGGCATAGGATCATTGTTTGAAACAAATAATATTCCATTGAAAAAGGTGTGTATACAAGAAGTAAAATTTTCAACTACCAATGGAGTATACAATTTTCATAGTCTTCTATCCCCAAAAAACTGTTGTTTAAGGCCTTAAAGTGACTCCAGAAATTCACAACCTAAAAACTATAGAAAAAAATGTAAAAGCATGAAAATATGTTGTGAGTCAATGGAATAGGTTAGTGGAAATGGATATCCACTTTGATTATTTATAACCCTTAGGAAGAAATGACATCCATTGTTATGAGGTCTTTCATGATATAGGAAAACTTCTACTAAACTTAGCTCCTAGTTAGCCACATGCCTTGGTGCAAGAGTTGGTATTGCTTGACAAGCTAATATAGTTTGATCCTCTATTGGACAATAATACTAATATATGTGTCCACATTTTAATGAATAGTGGAATTTTCAATGAAATTTGGGTTAATATTTGTCAATATGAGTTGGTCCAATGGTTGAAATGCCAAGCCCACATGAGATAGGATGTAGCCAACTCAGTTATTGAGCTATGTTGTAGTTGTGTTGAACATGGGGGGAGTATCATCTCGTGTTTTTGGATGTGTTGATATGTACATGCAAAAAATCTGTATGATCATCATGATGACGACCTCTATCTAGACATAAATGTTGGGGTGAAAGCTAAATGATTGAGTGAGGTTGGTGTCCAAAAATGACTAGAGGCTTGGCCATATTGCACTTAGGAACCTATTATCCTATTTTTATATGATGTTTTGTGGGATCCCAAAATGTAAGAATGCCCATTCGAATAATATGTTGGCAATTGTGAGATACTCTTCTTGTGTTAGGGTCCCACCTAACCCCCTTTTTTATGTAGTGGGATCGCGTCATAATAAAGAGTCAATAAAGCCCATATTAATAATTGTAAGTGGTTAACCCGCTATTAATGACAGGACCACTATTAGTTACAAATGGGCCTAGTATTAGATAGATGGTATTAATAAAACCCATGGTATTACATGTATGAGTCATATATAAAGGATAGAGACTCCCTGCGAGGAGCATCGTGTCTTATTTTTAAATCGAGCTCTGCTCTAATGGAGGTTTCCCCCTCGAAGAGGCCAGTGAACATTGCTTTCTGAATAATAAAATATTTGCCGTTGACTCTCACAATTCTATGTTCTAGGTAATTTTAGCGCATATTCTGTATTTCTTAGAAAAAAAAAATTCTGGCTAGAAACGTGTTTCGGCGTCTTTAAACCACGGGATATGTCATTGAGCACATAAACCTGCGGATTTGGGGAGGCATGCACACAGTAAATACAAGAGGTGGTCACGCTTGTTGGACTCCCTTGTAACCCCTGTGGGTACCCCTTCGAGTAGTAGCACATTAGACAGAACCGTGTACGGACTGTCTTCCATGTACCTTCTGGGTATATCGAAAGCCCCCTAACTCCTCTGCAACCTAGCCATAGATAAACCAGCAGTCATCTTGCTGCTACAGTACACCGAGAATAGCACTCAGAGAGATTACTCGCCCATACGATAGGGTAGTCGGGTTGTACGGCTAAGGGTATGGTTGACCCTCCTTAGTTAGAGCCAAAAAACATTGGGCTGAGTACTACTGTCAGACCCTTATGTATATTGCGATCTGTAGCACCTGACACTCCTCGAGTCCATAGTTCCCTTTTTCTATCCTGGAATCACGCATCATCTTTGCAAGATCCGCTCATGCAAAAGGGTGCAGCAGTAGTAGATAGCGGTCTGATCTATTAGATCCATCAGATCCATAGTAGCAATCTATTCTACCGCTCAGAGCTATCCAATCCACCATTCAGATCTCTCAGATCCACCTGATCTGAGTAGTTGTGTGGGGTTCCTATATAGGAGCATGATTTTTGCAGGACTTTTGAAAACATTGACATTTTTAGGATTCAACGACTGCAGTATTGCTAAGGAAGGACTAAAACTCCATTACGAGTTTTCAAAAAAAAAAAAAAAGTCTGAGATATACCGAGGCGCTTATTGGTGATGTAGCCCATCACAATCAGAATGACGAGCTGAGTACGGTGGTACCATTCAAGTCTTAGTGAATTTTTTTTTTTTGGTGGTCCCAAATTTCAAGAGCATCACATCAGTGCATGGTAGAAACTAGAGCTCAAGCTATGGCCAATGAGAGGATGGACAAACTTGAACAGACCTTGCAATCCATCCAAACTCAGCTTGACGAGTTCGCAATATTAATCCTGAGGGCAATCCCGAAGGGCGAGGAGGAAGCCCATGAGGAGGCGTATATTGGCAATACACACAGTGAGGGTGAGTCTAGTCATTCTCCTCACCTCTGGGGCTCGCAAAAACAACAATATCGTCCGAGGTCTCCCAAGTTGGACATGCATAAATTTGATGGTTTGCACCCAGCGGCATGGATAGCACAAAAGGAGCAGCATTTCAATCTGAATAACATCCTAGATAATGAGACTCAACTTATGGTGGGAAGCATGTACTTGGACAATGAAAGGTGGCAATTGTGGGAATGGCATCAATGTTGCAATGCACCTTTTTCGACTTGGGACAAATTCAAAAAATCTCTCACAGACCGCTTTGACCAGGAATCTTCTTTTTTGGGTCGTCTTACTAAGCTCCGACAGACTGGCACAGTGGATGAATATATTACAGCCTTTGAAGCCTTAGCCTTCCGCACTAGGGGTCTCTCAGATGTGTTCTACACGGAATGTTTTATTAGTGGTCTTAAAGAGGCCATAAAAACCCATGTCCAACTGCACCACCCTCCCACATGGATTGAGGCTTGCAAGGTAGCTCGTAACGTGGAACTTTCATTAGCAACCGTGGCCACTCGCACAAATTTCACCGCCAAGGGTTGCCCCACACAGGCTCACAGCACGACCCAAACACATAAGGTTCAAAAGGTGTCACTTGTAGAAATGGCCGAAAGAGGAAAGTAGGGATTATGTTACTACTGTGATGAAAAATACTCCCCAGGTCATAAATGCAAGGAGCCAAAATTTTTTCAAATTGATGCCACTGATTACAACTCATCGGAGGAAGATCCACCACTTGAGGAACTTGAGGCAGTGGAAGAGGACAACCAAAAGGACAATGTCCCTCATGAACCAGTTATTTCACGGCATGCTTTGGTAGGGATTTCTTCACCTCAAACTCTCAAAATCAAAGGTTTTATTAAACATCACCCAGTAGTAGTCCTAATTGATAGTGGAAGTACACATAATTTCATCCATCAAAAAGTCTCGGAAGCAGTGAATTGTTTTGTACGAGTAGTTTCTAACTTCCAAGTCCAAATTGTGGATGGGGGCACAATGAAATGGGAAGGCCACTGTGAAAATGTCAAACTTCAAATGGGGGATTATCAGTTCAAGACTCACATGTTTTCAATACACATGGGTGGCTGAATGGCTTCACACTCTTGGGCCAATCACAATGGATTTCCACGAGTTATATATGAGTTTTAAGTAGAACAACTCCACACATACCGTCCGTGGACTCCGGGCAGGAGCCCCCTCTATCATCAGCTCGCATAGGATGGAAAAATTGCTAAAAAGGGGCCATCATGGAGTTATAGCTCAATTTAATGCCATCCAAGTGGTCGAAACCAAGTCTCTACCGATTCATCCTGAGATGCAACAAATTTGAAATAACCATTTGTCGGTCTTTGACAAG
The DNA here is from genome assembly GCA_000404065.3 of Pinus taeda. Taxonomy (NCBI): domain Eukaryota; kingdom Viridiplantae; phylum Streptophyta; class Pinopsida; order Pinales; family Pinaceae; genus Pinus; species Pinus taeda. Next base: position 162,093 of record APFE030436279.1, on the reverse strand, counting down.
CCTCATGAGCTTCCACCCTCGAGAGGGGAACATGATCATAGCATCACCTTGGTTCCTGGGGCCCAACCCCGAAATGTGCACCCATACAGATATCCATTCACCCAAAAGAATGAAATAGAAAAAATAATCAAGGAACTTTTGGAAGCAAGTGTAATATGTCCCAGCATTAGTCCTTATTCATCACCAGTGGTCATGGTACTCAAGAAAGATGGGGAATGGAAGATGTGTCCAGACTTCAAGGCCCTCAATAAGTTTACAGTCAAACATAAATTCCCCATCCCGGTGGTTGATGATTTGCTGGATGAACTCAATGGGGCTCAATTCTTCACTAAGTTGGATCTTTTCTCAGGCTACCACCAAATTTGCATGAAGTCAACATTCCAAAGACTGCCTTCCGAACTCATGAAGGCCAGTATGAGTTCTTGGTCATGGAATTCGGTCTTGGTAATGCCCCATCTACTTTTTAGAGCCTTACGAAGCATCTTCTCAAATCATATCTCAGGAAATTCATTCTTGTCTTCTTCGAAGACATCCTCATCTATAGTTGCACTTGGGCCGCCCATCTTCAGCATGTAGATCTACTCTTGCAACTGCTTCACAAGCATCAATTATTTGTTAAGATGTCCAAGTGTTCGTTTGGCATGGAAGAAGTTGATTATTTGGGCTAGATTATGGGGCGTGCTGGTGTCAATGTGGACCCCAAAAAGATCCAAGCAATGCAGGATTGGCCTCAACCTAAGACCTTGAAGAGCCTGAGAGGATTTTTGGGTCTCACAAGCTATTATCGCAAATTCGTCTACAATTATGGTCGCATAGCGAAGCCACTCATGCAACTCCTGAAGAAAAAATCATTCTTCTCGAATGAGGATGCACAATAGGAATTTACAACTCTCGAAAATGCCATGTGTTCCACTCCAATCTTAGCACTACCAGATTTCACTAAATCTTTTGTCATTGAATGTGATGCTTCGAGTACAGGTATTGGGGAAGTCTTAAAGTAGGAAGGTCGACCGTTGGCCTTCACAAGCCAACAACTAAGTGGGGAGAATTTGGGTCAATCTACCTATGAGAAGGAAATGATGGCCATCTTACATGCAGTAGAGACCTGGCGTCCTTACTTACTGGGGCAACATTTCCAAATTCGCATAGACCATCACAGCCTTAAATATTTTTTGGAGCAACGCCTATCCTCCCCACAAAAAAATAAATGGCTCGCCAAAATGCTGGGATATGATTATGAGATCGTTTACAAAAAAGGGCAAGAAAATAGTGTAGCAGATGCATTATCTCGCCAATTTGAGGAAGAAAGTACCCTGCTATCAATTTCCCTTCCCATTCCAGAATGGATTGAAGAGGCTCGCAGGGAATAGTTTTCACATTCCGGGCTCTCCCAACTCATTTCTCAATTGCAAGCTGATCCAAATCCCACCAAGGGCTACTCCTGGTAGAATGAGATTCTTCGCTACAAGGATAGAGTCGTAATATCACGAACATCTAGCCTCAAAAGTCGTATTTTGGCCAAATTGCACTCATCCCCCCTTGCGGAACATTCAAGCTTTCAGAAGACGTATGCTTGCACTAGAAGATAATTTTTTTGGATAGGTATGGAAAAGGAAATACTTACTTTTGTAGCAAAATGCGATGTCTGTCAACGGCACAAAGGGGAGACCGTCAAAGTACCAGGAACATTACAACCATTTCCCATCCCAGCATCAATATGGACAGAGGATTCTATGGATTTCATTACAGGTCTTCCAAAGTCCGGAAACAAGTCAGTCATCATGGTGGTTGTGGACAGACTTTCGAAGTATTCTCATTTTTGTGCCCTACCCCATCTGTTTAAACCGACTTTGGTTTCTCAATCTTGCATGGATCGGATCTTCAAATTACATGGCATGCCCACTTCTATTCTGTTTGATCGTGACCCGATCTTCACCAATAATTTTTGGCAGGAACTCTTCAGGCTACAAGGCACCCAACTAAAACTCAGCACTTCCTATCATCCACAAACAAATGGTCAAACTGAAGCCGTCAACAAATGTCTAGAAACCTACCTTAGGTGTTTCACTTCAGAAAAGCAACATCTTTGGGTTTAGTGGTTACCTATCGCTGAATGGTGGTATAACACCAACTATCATGCCACCACCAAAATGACTCCCTATGAAGTAGTATATGGTCAACTCCCTCCTTCCCCTACTTCTTATATCAAGGGATGCTCAAAGGTTCAAGCAGTGGATCAAATCCTACAAAGCTGTTCAACCATGCTCGCCCATCTAAGAGAGAATCTTCATCAAGCTCAAAACCGCATGAAGCAACAGGTAGACCAGCATCATTCAGAGTACCAATTTCAAGAAGGGGATCAAGTACTTTTGACGTTGCAACCATATAAACAAACATCACTTAAAGACAAGGGTTGTCAGAAACTATCTCCAAAATTATACGGACCATATCAAGTACTTCAACGCATTGGAGAAGTAGCATACAAGTTGGCCTTGCTGCCTACTGCAAAAATCCATCCAGTTTTCCATGTCTCATGCCTCAATAAAGTGATCGGGAACAATTTCAGAATTCAAACCAGTCTACCTAAATTGGATGACGAAAGGTCAATCTGGCTCCAACCTGAACACGTAATGGACACATGAGAACGGCCCTTGTGTGGCTGAGTGATTAAGGAAGTCCTCGTCAAGTGGAAAGACACCTCTCCGGAAGATGCAACTGGGGAACCAGCTACTATTCTTCAACAGTTTCCGCAGCTTTAGCCTTGAGGATAAGACTATTCTTAAGGGGGAGGGCATGTTATAGTCCCACCCTAAGCCCCTTATTTATGTAGTGGGATCACATCATAATAAAGAGTCAATAAAGCCCATATTAATAATTGTAAGTGGTTAACCCGCTATTAATGACAGTACCACAGTTAGTTACAAATGGACCTAGTATTAGATAGATGGTATTAATAAAACCCATGGTATTGATCCATGGTATTACATGTATGAGTCATATATAAAGGATAGAGACTCCCTGCGAGGAGCATCGTGTCTTATTTTTGAATCGAGCTCTGCTCTATTGGAGGTTGCCCCCTCGAAGAGGCCATTGAACATTGCTTTCTGAATAATAAAATATTTGTCGTTGACTCTCACAATTCTATGTTCTGGGTATTTTTCTATGCATATTCTGTATTTAGGTATCTCTTGCAAGTTAAAAGCATAACATCTTGTAGGTAACTCTAATGTCTATCTCAAAAAATATATCAATAAGGAAAAAAACACAATCACTACCATGCTTGGTTGAAGTAGGTACAAATATATAGTTTAACAATAAGGATTCCTAAGGATGATTAGGAGTATATAGAGGGTTGTGCATTTTTTTGCTTCTTAAGAGTTGGTTTGGTAATGGCACAAGTGACAAACAACTTGATACACTTGCCAACATCATGTCAAAGATTTTTCCAAGAAAAATAGCTATGTAATAATTTCATATTCTTACCCATACCAAAGATTGCTACTAACTCACTGTAAGGTGCCTCTCAAATAAGCTTTCCATGTGTGCTTGAAGGAACACAAAGGTGTCGGAGGTAGGAAAACATTCCACTCAATAGGTGAAATTATGGAACTTGCTTTCGTGTCATCAACATCTAGTATGTGGTAGCAAATTTTGAGTCACCATAGTATGGTTGTAGCCATCGAGAGGTCTCGTTCCTACAAGAGTAAAGAAATATAATGAGTGCCACAATCGAGGTTGACCAAGGTAGTCTGAAACATGATAAGTGCTACCCTTATTATATTTGATGTAGAAATTGAATTGTTGATGGAATGTGGACAATTTATGTTAGAATTTGTACTACAAATTCCCTTGTGTATACATAAAATGAAGAGACCTATGATCCAATGTCGATGATATTTACCGTCTCTATAATATAATGTTTCCATTTCTAGGATGATGAGATTATGGAACACATGTTGTAATTTCCCTCACCTCCAGATAAGAAGCACTATGTCACCATATCCTGAATTACATTAGTTAGTTTACGAGATTTTCCTCTCAAATCACATTTGGATGGGTTATATTTATAAAACCATATAGTTTTGTATGTACCTATTATATTTATGGTTATAAAACCTAGCTTAAATTTATGTATATATGTATAATTTAAGAAATTATTCGATCATTATTATTTCTGTATCAATTATGGTTTCCAAAGAAATAATATGTAACTATGTGTTCTAGAGTCACAATAAATTACATAACCAACATTTAATTCATATTATGAAGCATTGCGGAATTGCAGTAAAATATTTTGTTATCACCTTAATTGAACCTCACGCTGAAGCAATGCAATTCCAAGGTAGCCACAAACCATGCTTAGCCAAGTAACTAGCCCTACTAAGCCACGAGAGGGCTCTCTTCATAAGAATATTAACCGAGATGACTCGATCAAGAAATTTATATTAGGCTAGGTATAGTAGCACAAGGTTTGATTTAATTTTGAAGGGATTTGCTGATCAGGAGGAGCCAGATAGTTAACACAAGGAAATTAGGTCAAAATGGCATGGGTTTGATGGGGAAAGCTACGCATAAGGGTGAGCACTCTAGGGTTTGATGGGTGAAGTGATTCAAGGACAGTTGAGGAGCTAAAAAGAGAATGTAAGCAACATGGATTCTTCCTAAATGGAATAAAACATAGACTGTGAATATTTTCCCAAAGCAGAGCATAAATACTATGGTTTATGTTTATCAACTTGAAAACATCCACTTAAAGAGTATGAAATGATGAAATGGAGTAAATAATACATTTTAAGATATGAAAACATAAAACTGAACTTAACATCATACCACATGGATCCCAAAGAAATAGTTGCAAGTTTTCATTAATCTCCTGCTAAAACTGATACAAAATGATGTCTACTCAAAGAATAAGTATCCAGCTAATTCCAACCCTTTACAATGAGAAAGAAGAAGAAGAATAGACATTGATTCAACCTCCTCCCATCCTCAATGGTCGAGTCCCTAGGATGAACTAATCCATCAAAAACTAACAAGAAAATGGAATCTAGGCAACTTAACAACTTGCCTCTAAAAGGGAGGAAACTGATTCATTTGTCTTGAAGATAAATTTTGATCTAATGGATCTGCCTTATAATAACAATTACCCATATCATTTACATGCCTAGTTACCATTTACATAAGTAAAAAATTCGTCAATGAGAGAAAAATCAAAATTATAGTCATGGCAGAGTAAAGTGAAAATTCAAGATAAAGCTGCCATATGCAGAGTGCCCAAGCTCTATGTGCAACACTTTTTGCAGGGCCATTTTGGAGACCTTCACGGTGTCCAAATTGGGCCCAAAATAGCTGGTGGGAAAGCACTTCAAGTCTACTTATATATTTAGATCTTCTTATTTATGGGTATATATGTATTTTCATATATTTTCACATCAGATATATAACAATTTTACCCCTCAAAAATAGATTCTACAAAGAATGCTTCTATGGCTCAAAAAGAAGGCAGAAAGGTCATTTTTTGAGTGTTTTTGACCTTTTGGTTGACCAATTATACTCCAAGAGCTTAGAAAATGCGGTGCATCTACTCACCATTGTGAATCCAGAAATGTTTACCATTTCCTCATTAGATTCCCCTAGGAAAAGCGCAGCAAAAGTGGCGTTGCGTATAGAGCCAAAATTTCTGTGTCAAAAATTGCTAAATTCTTCAAAAGGAAAAATTTCTTGGAAACTTGCTCAAAATTTGTGGAGAACACCACCATCAAGTGTCTTGGTTATCCAAGGAAGCTTCAGCATGACACCTAAGCCTATCGTGACCCTCCCTTTTTCCTTTGAGTGCTTGTTTTAGCCTTGTCTGCATTTGCTTGACCCTTAGGTTGCAAATCTTATTCCAGGTCCTATAATGGCAAACCATTTTCCTAATGATTTTATTTTCCCTGTTGGCCTTTTGTAGAAGCCTTTCCAAATGAAAATTGACCCTCTCAAGCCAATTTTCTCTATCCTCCTCAATATCCTTTTGAAGCATTTGTTTTGTAGTCAAGGTGGCTCGCGCTTCTTCTTCTTGTATTACTGACTTGCCTTTGTCACCCTGCCTCTTTGCTTTGAGAAGTTCTTGCTCCATGAGGACTTGTTTGTCACTTAGCTACTTGTTCTCTTGGTCAAGTTATGAAATGACATACTTAGCTCTCACCAAGTTGTCCATCAGTGCTTGGATATGTGCATCTTTTTCTGTTATGGTTATATTTTCATTTGTTACCTCATATTGAGTCTCCAAGTCAACTATCTCAATGCCATGGTGGATGTGTGGCTATTCTAGTTCATCATCTTCCATAAAACTAAGTTCCCTTTCCTCTTCATCATTGAGGTTTTCCTCCAGCATATTTTTCCTCCCTTTATGCACCTGTTGCAACTGTTGCACTTGTTGTGTTGAGGAGGAATGCAAAGCCCCTTCCACATTTTTTGGAGAAAGCATTTTCCTATGAGTTGACGAAGAACACAATGCGCCATCCACATCAAGTGGAGTAAACACTTTCCTATTCACTACAGACAACTTTCTAGCCCCTCTATGATATGTTTTGTAGGTTTCTAGCTTCTCAACAACTCTAGTCTCTTCAGCCTTCTAACTTTTCTTTCCTTTGCAACTACTAGAAGGCCTTTCTACTTCTTGGGGCACTGGTGGAGGAATATGAGGACCATTGAAGATGTCATTGGAAATGAATGTATCCCAAGAGATGTTGATGAGGTTGAGATGATGTATTACAATCATCTTAATCAAGGAATAGTGATAGATACTATTCATTTGTTGGGGGTATGGCTTTTTCTATACAATATAGGCCATCTTCTCATTGTTCCTAAATAAGAAATATGGGATGTTCAACTTTTTCACTCTTGTGAAGTGCATAAGAAGCATAATATGATAGGTGTGCAATCTAGAAAATCTGTCGACACATGTAAAATACTTCATAATAATCATCACCATAGGGGCATATTTGTCTTCAAGGAACTTGAAAGGAAAGGTCCTCCTCTTTTCATTCCTATACCTAAATTTAATGTATGGCTCAGAGTAGTGCTCATCCAAATTTTTGCCTTACACCATTTTTCCATTACATTTGGAATCCTTGTAGCATCAACTATGATGGTGGCTGAAACCGTAAGTGTCACCCGTGCAACAGTTACCTTGTTATCACGAATATTGGCTACAAAAACCCTCGTCAGCTCAGGATGATGTTGAAATCTTTCCACCAGCTCACAAAACTCATAACACCCTAGATGCCTAAAATAAGAGGTAGTCATATGAGAAGCCTATAACTCTCTAATGTTTCACAGTTCCTCTCTGATGATTTTGCCTCCTTTATGTGCTTTTCTCTCATGTTGAGGTTCATCTTTTAAGCTTTCACTACCATTGTTTTCCTCCCCCTCATAGTCTCTATCCTCTTTGTCCATGTTTGTTGAATTTTGAATATTTGAAACCTTAGCGAAGGCAATCTAGAAGTGAATTATGGTGAATAGGGATAGGGGAAGGTGAGAGGAGCTTAAGCGATGCAGGATGAGATATATATGATATGAGAGTGAGAAGGAGGGTATTTTTGTTAGGGATTGTTTAATAAATAGGATTTTAAGGATTTTGTTTTGGGGATTACGGTATAAGGGGTTTGAGGGAATTAGGGTATAAGGGATAGGTGGAGGGATTTGTTTGAGGAAATTAGGGTATAAGAGATACATGGAAGGATTAGGGTATAAGCAATAGGTGGACAGATTTGTAGGCAACCTAGGGTTTGAAATTTTAAATAGAAAACCAACATCAAAATCATGAACTGAATGCTGAGAGGATAGTTCAAGGAGAGAACTTACTTGTTTAGAAGTTCTAGGTGGAAAAAAGGTAATTTGAATGATAGATAGGGTGATTTTGGTGCTTTCTTGCACTAGGCACAGTGCCTTGTGCAGGTGCACAATGCTCAAGCTCTATGTGCAGCATCATGTAAAATTGCACTGGAAAACCAATCCTATGTGAAACACTTTGTCCCTATGCGCAACACTCTCTCCTCTATGTACAACACCTCCTCAATGTTCTCTATGCACAATGCCTGCTACTTTATGTGCAGTGCCTCCTGCTCTATGCGCATCACCTCCTGCTCTATGTACAATGCCTCCTGCTCTACGCACAGTGCCTCCTCTTTATTCAGCCACCAATTGGCTTTAATTCCCTTCTCTCCTTCAACTTTGTTCTTTCTCTTTGTCAAATGAATATGATGAATTTGGAAAAGGAATTTGAAGTCTTATATAGAGGGTGATTTTCATTTTTCTTTAGAGAAAACCCACTTTCTAATGCTTTTTGGGACTTTTTCTTCATCTTCAAATCTCTCTTTAATACCTTTCTCTATTTGTCTATTTTCAGGTGGATGATGCTTGGATAGAAATGATTTCTTCAATGGATTCATTTTCTTGCAACAAGGAGAAATGATTGGGCAGCTTATGGGAACACTTATTACATGAAATGAATTGAATTACATCAAAAAATATAAATCAACTAAAAATACTCTGTTTTCAATTACATTAGTCAAATAAGATATTTGTACAATAACCATGAAATCCTAGCAAACAATCTTTCTTTATTGGTCATCCTCATGCCTTTGCTGCCCTTTATTTACACATGAAACTATGCTTTTGACCATGGAAATGAACGATAAGACCTAATGGAAACATAGTTGCCTTGACTCGTTTTCTTTTCCTACAACATCTTCTTAATAATGTTTACCAAAGATTTATTTGAAGACTCAGCTAGTCCATTGCCTTGTGGGTAGTATGTTGTGGAATGACCCAATGTGATGTTGTATTTCTTACAAAACTCAACCATTATCTTCGACTTAAATTTTTCTACATTCTCTATAATAATCTTGTGAGCGCAACCAAAATGAGACAAGATATTGGACTCTAAAAACTGAATGATTACCATGTCTGTATCTTGCCTTGTTGGAATGGATTCGATCCATTTGGTGAAGTAATCGGTAGCTGTCCAAATCCATATGTGTTGTGTTGATGATGTAGGATGAATTTCTCTTACGAAATCAAGCCCCCACTGCTAGAATGCACTAACTACAACTAGCTTCAGAGGAAGAGGAAGTAGCTTCCTTTTTCCCTAAAAAACTTGACATTCATGGTAGCTTCTCACTGTCTTATTTAGATCTGAAAATAAGGATGGAAAATAATACCCTGCTCTCAAAATTTTATTAGATGTTGTTTTCCAAATCAAGTGACCCCCACAATCTCCTCTATGAAAATCATTCATTACCTGTTGGGCTTCATTTCCAGCCAAACAATTAAGAAGAACCCCTCCTAGATCTTTCCAATAGAGAGCACTATCTAAAATGCTGAATTTTGTAGACTTTAGTTTTAGTGATCTACCTTTACTTCTCGACATTCTAGGAGGAGGAAAGAGATGTTGAAGAGCGTATACTATATCAAAATACCAAGGTGAGATGAGAAACATATTTGATACCTTAAACATCTTTTTTGTAATTATATTTATCTCCAGAGCATGAAGATTCAACTCAGTCATGAGTTTTTCCAAGCCTTGACCTTTTATTAGTTTGGTAGGCTTAATCTCAAGATCATATTCCAACATCGTTGCTATCCACTTACCTCTCCTTCCCTCTAGATCAGTTTGTATGAGGACATATTTGACATACACATTCGGAACATAAGCTATGGTATGTGAGTGCAGAATGTAAACTTGAAAATCCTTCAATGCCTTTATAAGAGCCAAAGATTGTTTCTCAATAATGTTATAGAACAAAGTAGCATCTCCGATAGTCTGACTAAAAAATGCAATGGGTTGTTCCACCTTATCGTTCTTTTGCATCAACACTACAACAAAAGTGTTCTCAGATGAAAATGAAAATATAATAAAGTCATGAGTATAATCAAGACTAATCAAAACGAGGGTTGTGGTCAAAGCAAGCTTTACTAAGTTGAAAGATTTCATGACATCATCAATCCATTTCACAATGTTCCTTCTTCAACATATTAGTTAACACACGCAAATGCTCTACCACATTTGGTATAAATCTGCGTAAGAAATTCATCTTACTATTGAACGCTTGGATCTCCATTTTGTTGTACAAAATGTCTATTTGCTGAATTGCCTCCACCCTAGAAGGATCAATGTGAATACCATCTTTGTAAATTATATGACCGAGGAGCTTACCTTCCTCCATGGTGAAAAGTCTTTTTTTTTTTTATTTAAAGAAATTCCGAACTCCTTGCATTTCTGAAAAAATCCTTAGGTGGTGTAAATTCTCATCATCAGAACCAAAAAATACTGTCAAGTTATCTAAGTAAACCACTAAGAAAACATCCTTCTCGTTAGTGAAACCTATGTCTATGGCCTATTGAAAGGTGGCCCCGACATTCTTTAGCCCAAATCGCATCTTGGCACACTGAAAAGTTCCCCATGGTGTTGTGAAGGAACTTTTGTCTTGGTCTTTTACATGCACCAAGATCTAATTGTAACCTAAGTAGCCTTCTAGTAGTTACATCCATGACGATCCAACTACTCTTTTTAGAATATGGTCCATCTTAGGAAGAGGATAATTATCTTTAGGGATACTTTATTTAGGTTCAGAAATCAATGTGCAACCTTATCTCTCTAGTCTTTTTTTGTATCGGGACCAAATTTGAAACCTAATCAAAGAATCTAATTGGAACAATGATACCAGCTTTAAACAATCTATTTACCTCCTTCTTGATAGATGGCAATAAATTTAGATTGATCCTTAACTTTTTTTTAAAGGGCTTTTGATTTGGCTTGATAGGAATGGTGTGCTGAATGATGTTCTTGTCATATACTTTCAAATTATAGTAATCCCACGGAAAAACATTTGAAAATTCAGAAAGCATTTTAACCTACTTAGATTTTGACTCACAAAATAATGTTTTTAATAACTTAACAAGCTTGGGCTGGTCCTTTATCCTAATGTTTACATCTTCAACTCCTTTGTTAGTATGACCCAAGGATGGTTTTCTCACCACGTCATCTTGATAACAGAACTCCTCTAAAGGTATAAAACCTCTATGAATAACATTTTCCTTCAGCTGTAAAACACCCATCTGATTTACCTCAATGTCCTATTCATCAGAATCACAAACACCATCAATGAAAGCATTCTTAAACTTCCCTTCATTCTGCAAAAAGGAATTAATTTCATTGTTATCCCAGAAAACTTGCCAATATCTTAGATTATCACGAACAATAGGCCTATGTTTGACATGCATTTCAAATGTATTTCTAGAATTCATTGGAATTTTTAGATTACTTATTACTGTAGCAAGCGAATCGGCAATGATCTTTTGACTTCTTGGCACTACTGTCAATGTGTATTCTAGAAAAAATTTCAAGATATCCAAGACTACATTCCTATAAGCTCTCATTTGTGGATCCTTCACTTGATATTCTCCTTTGACTTGTTTAATCACTAGCTCTGAATCACCATAAACATAAATTGTTTTCGCACCCAGCTTCTTCAAAATCTTTAGACCTATAATCAATGCCTCATACATTTCTTCATTATTGGAGCAATCGAAATCTAATTTATAGTAACAAACTATAACATTACTTGGGACTTTGTCTGGCTGAAAAATAGGACTTCGAATCCAAATTCCAATATCTACACCATCTTTACCCAAAGCACCATTGAAGTGCATGCTCCAAAGGCCATCTTCGTCTTCTAGGTGTTGGAATTCTGCTTTAGTTTGGATTTTACCTTTGCTGGTTGCTCATTTTTCTTCTCTTCACTAAATTTATGCTCCTGTGGAGGCTACTTAGAAGGAATTGCCATTTTTTCCTTGTCTTGATTAAGAACTACTCTAAAACTCTCAGAAATTTCTGGTACATCATCTACTTCTACAAGCTCAATATCTACATCATTCAATACACTATCAGTGTACAAAACAAAAGACTCTAAATTTGTATGTAAAACATTTATCGGATGATTTATGGGCTTCTCTTTAATAGTGATCATATATTTCATTTTATTTTGCCAGTACAACTTCCTCAATTGACCAAAAACAGGGGAAAAATAATTAATCGCAACATCATCCCTCCTGGAAATGATCCTGGAATGAGCTCTGCACCGGCAGCGTCTGGCTAGGGTTCTGAAGCGTTCCCCATGGTAGCGCTGACAGCCCTGCGAAAGGGGACCAACGCGGCGCCTGAGTCCTCTGCACCATTTCAGAACAAACGGGGAGAAAGAATCCGCCATGAGCCCGACTCAGGGGGGGGCGTCACAGCCCTCCCCTTCACGACACAAACCAAGCGATGAGGTCATTTTTGGATCCATCGATCCGAACCTGATCGGTCAAGGGCAGAAGAATCATGACACTAACAGCAATCCGTTGGAAGATCGAGATCCAAAGGAGGACAGCCCAAAGGTCACTTCCTCCACCTGCCGTCCAATAGCCAAGGAAAGACCAAGAATAGAGCTGCCTGGGGACATTATCGATGGTAGAATCGAGTTTATGAAAGATCATGCAGTCATCGGAAAGTTCGTAGGGTTTTGGCCAACTGAACGAGCCCTAAGGGGCTAGATTGCAGCCAAATGGAAGCCAAAAGGTGATGTCACCCTACAGCTGGGGGCGAAGGGTTTCTTCACTGCCATCTTCTACTGTTTGGAAGACAAATACAGGATCCTGGGAGGAGGGCCGTACTTTTTCAACTCGGCAGGTCTATACCTCAGAGACTAGAAACCCAGATTCAACCCTGACAAAGAAGACCTAGCTTGGGCTCCCGTCTGGATCAAGCTTTTCTCGCTCTCGGATGAATACTGGGAGGAACAATGTCTAATGAAGATCGGCAATGGAGTGGGAAAATACATCAGGGCAGCAGAGGAAACAAAAAATTGTAAGTTCATCTCTTATGCTCGAATTTGTGTTTTCATTAGACTCAATGAAGCCCTTCCTGATTCAGTCACCTTAACCCATCGAGATGAGGAATGGATCCAGCGTCTAGACTACGAGCATGTTTCATTTAGGTGCCGAAGATGCCATGTGATAGGACATTTGTTTAGAGATTTCCCCCTCAATGCTAAAACCAACGCTCCTGAGACCTCTGAAACCTCCCCACAAGATGGCTTTACCAAAGTCACGAACAAAAAGCGCATGCACAAGAAGCCTCAAAATGGGCCAAAGCCCCAGCCATCTAAACCCCAAAATCATGCCTCCAAGAATAGCTATGAGTCCCTAGGCAATCTCTCAGATGATTTGCCCCCCACCTCTGAAAGCTTGTCCGCCCGCGCATCCTCTTCCATGCCCCCTCCCTCCTCCTCCATACCCCCCCCCCTCTTCCCCGCCCCTCTCATTCACCCCCCCCTCCCCCTTCTAGTCACCCCTCCTCTTCCAAAACCCCCATCATCATCCCAACAATCCTAAACAAGCATCAGGCTATTCCTGAGGAGTTTCTCAACAACATGGAGATCGATGGGAAAATGAAGACCCCGCCCGCCTCGGAAATTCCTCAGGAAGACACCAATCAGGCACAAAACATGGAAGAAGAACCAGAAAGCATAGATCTAAATGGTCTGGACATCATAGAGCTAGAGCTGTGCTGCCAAAAGCAAGCATTTGAGAAAATCTCTGATTCTGATATAGAAAAACTAGAAGTGGTCATCTCCAGAGCGTTTCATCAACACCAGCTTGGCATTCAGTCAGGAGGCACCTAGGGAGGAAATCAGCGACCAAAGGACACTAAGAAAAGAGGAAGGAAGACAGATCTCTAGAGAACAATAGAGATTGGAAAAATCCTGGTAGACTCAGGCAGATATGCGAAGTTAACGAAGTACTACAGGCCCACCCAAAACAGTTAAAATATGAAGCTCGTATCATGGAATGTAAGAGGGCTCAATAGCCCAGGAAAATCTAGATTGTTAAAGAACATGATCAAGTTGGAAAAACCTCAGATTTGTTTCCTCCAAGAAACAAAATGCAACAGCGATCGACTGGGCAGCATTCTCTCAAAAATCTGGCCAGGATGCAGATCAGTGGCCATGCATGCCACCGAAGCCTCGGGAGGTCTAGCTATTGCATGGAACCCCCAAACCATCTCGCTCACAGACTTCCATGCAACTCATCATCTCATGCAAGCGGCCTTCCACTTTCTTGGCACCAACATCCATGGGAATATATCAAATGTCTACTTTCCGTAGGATGCAAGAAGTAAGAAGACACTCCTTGACACCATCGAAGAGCTCAATAGAAATAGGCATAATCCGCTTTGGATTGCGGCAGGGGACTTCAACATGATAACCAAAATGGAGGACAAAGTAGGAGGTAGATCTCGATTGGAGCCTGAGGTGAATCACTTCAAAGACTTCATCTCAACTGCCTCGCTCATAGATATGCCATTCTGCAATGGTACTTACACCTGGAGCAACCGCAGAGGAGGCAACTCCGAGGTCGCCTCAAAACTTGATCGTTTCCTGATCTCGGACAAAGCAATCCATCTGGGAGGAGATCTCACAGTGGAAATTCTGGCTTACTCAGGATCGGACCACTGGCCAATTGCTCTCCACTGGCAGAGGCCAGGGGAGAAAACCAAAAGACCCTTCAGGTTTGAGGCTTTCTGGTTAACGCATCCAGCATTCAAGGACTTCATAAAAAATACTTGGGCCTCCTTCATTCCCCCATAGGGCTCCAAAATGTTCCAGCTTCAGCAAAAACTCCGCTTTCTAAAGGGTCATATAAAGCGATGGAATCGAGAAACCTTCGGCAACATATTTGAAGCTCAAAAGGAGCTCAACAAGGAGCTGAAGGACATCCATCTGGAGGTCATAAATTCTGGACACACAGAAGCTACCTTAGACAGAGAATGACACATAACAAAACAGATTGAAGAAAGAAGGAAGCAAGAGGAAATCTACTGGAGACAAAAATCACGGATACAATGGTTAAAGGAAGGGGAGCGCAACACCAAATTCTTCCATCGAACAACGGTACAGAGGAGGATGCACAATCAAATTCCCTTTATCCTCAACCATGAAAGGGTAAAGGTCGAAGAGCATGAACAAATAGAAGAGGTCCTTCTTAACCACTTTCAGCAGGTTCACCGGGAGCAAGAGGAAGACCGGCAAAGAGCGATCTGCAAAATCACTAGTAACATCCCCAAATTGGTAACTGCGCAGCACAAAGAAATTCTCATGAGCCCAATTCAAGCCCAGGAGGTTGATGAGGCAATGGGGCAGCTCAAGGAAGGTAAAGCTCCTAGACCCGATGGGTTCACAACCACGTTCTTCCATGCTTTTTGGGATATGATCAAAGGGGAGGTCTGGCAGGTTGTCGAGGAGTCCAGGGCGTTGCGTTGGTTGCTCCCATCCCTCAATTCCACTTTCATTACCCTGATCCCCAAAGAAAAGAATGCCATAACTCCTAAAAAGTTCAGACCCATTGCCCTCTGCAATTTCCTCTACAAAGTCATCTCCAAGGTCATAGCCAACAGATTAAAACCCCTTCTACCCATGATCATTTCGCCGGAGCAATTGGGTTATGTTGAAGGAAGACAGATTATGGATGGTATCATACTAACGCATGAAATCATTCACTCTCTGAAAAGCTCCAAGCAAGCCGGTATGCTACTCAAGCTTGACCTCTCCAAAGATTTCGACAAACTCAGTTGGTCATACATACAAAATATGTTGAAAGCCTTTGGATTTTGTCACTCCTGGGTTCGATGGATCATGAGTCTCATCTCCTCTGCTCATTTTTCCCTCCTTGTCAATGGTCTCCCCTCCTGCCCCTTCAAACCATCCAGAGGAATCAGACAAGGGGACCCCCTCTCCCCCTTCCTCTTTGTCATCATGGCAGAAGGTCTAGGTAGGCACCTCAAGCAGGCTCTCCTTTCTAACTAGATAAAAGGGATTTCCATTCATAATTCCCCAGCATCCCCCCACCAGCAATTTGTTGATGATACTATGCTCTATGGCTACCCCTCCGCGCAGGAAGCATCTCGTCTGAAATCCCTGCTCAAGGATTTCTCAGAAGCTTCTGGCACTCATGTCAACAGCGCCAAATCCCAAATCTTTTTCTTCCACACTCCTCCGCTGTTTAAATTTTCCATCAGCCGCATCCTTGGCTTCCATGCAGCTACACTCCCCTCCACCTACCCGGGAGCTCCCCTTACAGCCTCAGCCATCAAGCAACCGGCCTGGCGTGCTCTCTTGGAGAAGTTCGAATCTAAGCTCAACCTCTGGACCTACCGCTCCCTCAATCTGGCCAGTCATGTGGTGTTAATCAAATCCATCCTTCAAGCCATGCCTCTCTACCTTTTCTCTATCCTTGCTACTCCAAAATGGGTTCTGAAAAGAATAAGGAACCTTCAGAGAGATTTTCTATGGGGAAGCTCTGAATCCCATCGCAAGTGGGCTCTAGTAAAGTGGGAAACGATCTGTAGGCCCAAAATCAAAGGGGGCATTGGACTAAGGGATCCTGAGAGCAGTAACATCATCATGAATGCCAAGATCTGGTGGCAATGGTTAACCAATCCAGACAAGCTATGGGCCAGTATTTGGACTGCTAAATACACTAACAATAGCCCCCAGAATGAGCTCATCAGATATACGCCCACTAACAATGGCTCACTTATCTGGAAAGCAGCCAAGCAACATTACCAGCTCATCCAAAAGCACAGCTTCTGGGAAATATGAAATGGTCGGAGCGCCCGATTTTGGATGGATGCATGGAATCAGCAGCCCAAAATCTCCAACGTTCTTTCTCCAAGGTTAATACCAGATAGACAGGAGCAGCAGCTCGCAACGGTCCATCAATTTTGGGAGCAGGACATGGTAAACGGGTTCAGACAATGGCGCCCGAGCAACCAAATCTCCACAAATGCCAGCATGCAGGAGGAAATCGCACTGGAAGAAGAGTTAAGAAAAAGAAGTATCAGAATGGAGAACAGTGAGGACATTCTCAGATGGGGATATCGCCCCAAAGGAACATACTCTACATTGGAAGCATACCTTCTCTTAAATAACTCCGACATCAGACAGGACCCTCTATGGGACCGAATTTGGAGCTTCAAAGCCTGGCCAAAGATTTCACACTTCCTATGGATTGTTGGACATAAAAAAATTCTCACATGGGACAAACCGAGGAGGCGCAACTTTCACGGACCCTCAATTTTCCACAACTGCCTCAACAATGAAGAAAATCTACAGCACCTTTTGGACACATGCCCACTAGCCAGCAAGCTATGGAATCAGGTCAGCTTCAGATGCCAGAAACGATGTAAAGGACCTGGAGACATCATCGACACCATCAGACAATGGCCAAAAAGTCCCTATGATTGTGAGATCCTTAACCACTTATGGAACATCATTCCAGGCATCGTAACCTGGAACATATGGAAAGAGAGGAACAGGCGGATCTTCAAAAACCAGAGCTCATCCACAGAAGAAATTTGGAATAGAATGCACAACAACCTCAAAGAGACAATGCTGCTGAAATCATGGGCCAAAGAGGACCTCCCTACCAAGGATAGAGAACAAAACATACTAAACAACTGGAAGTTAGAGCTGCCTCAAGGAAACGCTACCCAAAGGACAACGAAAGACAATGACAAGGAGGACAGAAAATGGATTGCCCCACCAGCCAACTCTTACAAACTAAATTTTGATGGAGCATCTAAAGGCAATCCAGGGCCTGCAGGCTACGGTGGAATCATCTGTGATCATAAAGGCAACACCATTCAAATCTATTTTGGGAATATAGGATGGGATACCAACAACTCAGCGGAACTGGAGGGTCTCTAGCAAGGGCTACTTGAGGCCAAGCGTCAGAATCTGCAACCTCTTATAGTGGAAGGGGACTCCCAAATCATCATAGGCATGGTCACCCGCATTCATAATGGCTCTCAAACCAGAAAGGTAGCTAACAACTGGGGGTTAGAAGCAAGGCTACACAACATCGCTCAAGAGCTGCATAACCACAGAGCCCTCTCCTTTCACCACTCTAGACGAGAAGGGAACAAGGTAGCTGATCTCCTAGCCAATATTGGGGTTGAATGTCACCATCCATTCCAAGCAGGAAACTTGGACATCATCCCCAGCTCCCAGCGATTCAGGAATGTAAGAATCTTCTTCAAAATGACACTGATTCCCCGGATGCGGGTGACAGCAGAGCCCGGGAGGACGAGCCACATGGCTCCCATGTGACGCACCATGCGACGAACCATGCGGATTAATTCCCCTAGCTCATCAGCCGTCAAAGAGTTAATTAGGCGGGGTGGTAACTCAGGGCATTCATTGCCGGCATGGTTGACAGGATGGCGGAGCTTGGAGGGCGTTCAGAACACTGGAGTGGTATTATATATTTGGATGGGGACTGCATCAGGCCACTGTTTCATGAATTTAACTGTCAGGCTGGAGTTTGGAGGCCGAGAGCTCCACTGTGGGGAAAAGCCTATCGCTGGTCGAGGAGCACGCCATCACAGGCGGCCCTCAAGGTCGGCTCTCAGCACCTCGTTAGTGCCACAGTTCGTAGAGGAACAATCTCAGAGGTTCGGGAGGCGAACTCTGAGGGAGGAAGGGAGTGGTATGAGGCACGGAAGAACAGCGAAAGGACGCTGCCTGAGTCAAGGGTGGCCAATTCAAAGGAGAAGGAGGAGATTTGGGAAGCTTTGGGGAAGGTTACATAGGAGCACCAAAACAATTTGCAGGGGGTGGACGAACCATCCATGGCCAGGCTTCGCAACCGGCAGCCCTGTCGGAGGGGGTCAGGTCAGGGCTCAGGCAGGGGTCGTGGACGAGGAGGTGCAGACACGGAGCACCACCATTGTTGTTGTAGATTTTGTCATCGTCGAGCCGGGGTCGCGCCTCTTCTTGCTGAGCAATATGTAGAAGTCAGCGGGGCGAACGTGGAGGGGCCAGCCCTCCCGGCATTTGGTTCGGTGGTCTTCACCCTGGGGAAGGCGGGAGACCCTCATGGAGTCAGGGCGCACGTCTCTATGCTCTTCACGCAAATCCCTGAAGTAGAGGGCGAGGGGACACCTCCAGGAGGGGAAGATCCTCCCCCGGACAACCCTGGTCATGAACATCCCTTGCCACCTCCATCAATCGAAGTCATGACCTCAGGGCAGACGGTCATGGAAGACCCCTCGACCTCCCAGTCAGTGACGGTTCCAGACGCTGCCAAGTGGGCAACCATGTGGGAGGGTATTCCTGAGGTGCAAGGGTGGTGCACAATTGAGGAGGAGAAGCCCCCTGGGGAAGTATAACCCTCTGCTGCAAGCTCCAGACATGGCCAACCCCTCCCAATTCAGGTCCAGTCAACTGTTTAATGTTGTTTTTCACGGTTCGGGTCAGATTTCGTTCTGGTTTCATGTAATTTTTGATAAATTTCTAGTCTGTAGTGTCATGGTAAATGTTTGTGCATCGGATATTAGCGAACTCAAATAGGCTAGAGAAGACAGCCCCTGCATGGGCAGGATCAGTTTTGGGCCTCAGTCCAGTCATTTTGTCATTTTGGGACCAGTTTAGTGCCTCTGTCGACCTCTCAGAGGATTTCTTGATGAATGCCTCCCTTGCATGGGAGATTTTTGGGTCGGTCTGTTTCATCCATGGCATCTCAAACGGCCATGGAATTGTTGTTAAGTCTACCTACTATGCATGTAATTTCTCTCTTGTACATATAATAGATATTTAGACTTTTTACAATTTAAATTAAAAAAAAAAAATTGACCAAAAACGGGGATTGTAGCATAAGAGTAGTCAAGTTGTAAAGTGCCTTTGAGTTTGGCTCCCCATGATCTAGACAACAACATACAAAATTGAGGTGGTATATCAGCAGCTACCACATCCATCAAGACATTCTTAGCTATGATTTGATCTAAGGGAACCACCAAATCATTGATGAGACCAATGCGGTGAACTCTACTAGAATCAAATGAGTACAAATCATTATATTTTTGGGTCATATCTAGGCCCAGCTTTTCCAAGATGGCCTTGGGTATCAAATTGTGGGAAGCTTAGAAATCAAGCATAGCATTGTGAAGAATATACTCATGCAGTCTAAGACTCAAATAAAAGGGTGGGGCTTCTCTATCTTCTAGCTAACTTTCTATATCTGGACAAAAGATAAGATCAGGATGATCATCCTCAACATTCACCATGTCAGACAAAGGATCAACTTGTAGTATTCTAGACACATGGCATTTGTAATGGCTATTATTAACAAGCTGAGTCAAAGGAATGCACCCTTTCAATTTAGCAGTTTCACTTTCTAAATTAAAAGATGTGACTTTTTCCACCTCTTTGACATCGATCTCCCTCTTATCTATTGGTTCCTTCATTGCACTATCCTTTTTTTGATTTTCTTTTTCTTTTGCAGATGCACTTTTTGATGCGTGATTTACCTTTTAGAATTCTTATAGGCATGCTCATTTCCTTTTTTATGATTGTTTGAGAGATCATTCTTTATCTGAACATCCTTCCTCTTCTAAATAGGACTGAATGGTACATCTCTGCTCCTCAAAGTATATTGTCTCTACTGTGCACTCAAACCATTCATGTAACCATCCTGATAATCATTAGATTGAACCTCCAAAACAACATCATTTGCTAAGATGTAGTCCTCATCCCTTAGAATGTCATAACTTTCTACATACTCCTCATCTTCAGTTAGAAATATAGGCATAACATCCACTGTGAAGAAGTGATTTGTTTCAATTACCGAATCTTCATCCTCTTATTCTTCCACTCATTGAACATAATTATGTTGTAAGGGAGTTTTTATCTACTGTTGTTGTTGCAGTGGTTGTTGTGGTGCTTTTTTCTCTCTTTTGCTTGATTTAAAATTGGGGCTATCATTACCCTTTAAAGTTTGGGTTCCAGATCTATGGTTGAGGTCTGTCTATGATCAACAACCGATAAACCATTCCTTCAGTTGTTCAAATCAATGTATCTATTTTTACTTCTGAAGTAGATGCTTCTTCTTTCATGGTCACTATTTTCTCTGATACCATTCTTTCTCCTTTCGCTAGAATGTTCAATTTTACGCTCACAACATTCTTTATCATGTCTTATAGAGTTGTAAGATAACGTTCATGAAACTGATATGCCATATCAACATCAAATCCATTTGGAAACTTAAGAAAACCTAATCCCTCTAGCAATTTGATATTGGCAAGGATAGAATTGTACACTACATTAAATCTCATACAATAGTCTTGCACACTCTCACCAACATTTCTTTTAATGTTGTTATATTCAGACAAAATATGAAGGGGATTCTTCTTCACCTCCCACCGATCTAGGATCTGCCTCTGGAGGATGGGTAGAGTAGTGATAAAAGCTGCTTGTAGGGATATGAACCATTTTATAACTTCTCCTCCAAAACTTTGTATAAACACCCTCATCATCACATCTTCAATTTCAACTTCATGGAGATCAAAGAAATAATTCATCTTATCTACGTGCAGTTGAGCTGTGATGGTTTCAGTGTCGTTAAAGAAATGTATTCCGGTTGGATAATCAAGGCGCATGGCACCATGATTTTGAGAAAAACAAGGGGTGCATATCGGCCAATCATAACTAGATGTGGGGGAGGTGGTGGATTTAAAACAAAAATTGGGATATCCAATATACTCAAAGGGGGATTAACGATAGCTTGATTGGTGTGAACAATATGTGAAGAAGAAGGAATGGGGTGAGAAATAGTTTGAGTGGCAGTAGATGCAAAGGAGGTATTTTGAAAATCAAAATATGGCCTATGAGTCTTATTTTGTACCCAAGTGTTTAAGATTGAGGAGAGCTTCTACAAATGATCAAGAGTGTGACTAAGTTATGACCCTGACTTAATATGTGAAAACGAGTCTTCAACGACTTTATAAATAGATATAAAGGAATCAACAATTGTCTGATCAATCCAACTTAAAGGTTTATTGGGAAATAAACTCTACTCAAAATTAATATCTAACTCAATGTCTTACAAAGTGTCTAAACTTCCCGGGAGTGAATTAACTCAAGGAATGAAATCCTCAATTCATTGTTCTCTAGCTAAACAAGATTTCTCTATATATTTCTTAGATTTTTGCCCAATTTTATGAGGATCACTGACACTAGTTGGAGGATTCAGATTTGGATTGGATCTGGTGTACTTTCACGAAGTCAATATTTCTAATTTTGAAATTTTATATATTTCTTTACAACTTTCCAATTCAGCCTATTAAAGTCTAAAACTCATCATCCACAAGCTCAAGAATTCAAATGAAACATCTTACTAAGGTGGTTAACTTCTGATCTTTCATCCCTAGTATGGTCACCACTATGTTATCGCATGGATTGAACCTCAAGCTAGAGGAAGGAAATGCCAGGGTAACTACAAACCACTGTTAGCCAAGTAGCTAGCCCTACTAGGCCAAGGGAGGGCTCTCTTCATAAGGATCTAAGTCGAGATGAATGGATCAAGAAAATGATATTACATTAGGTATATTATCACAAGGTTTGATTTGATATTGAAGGGTTTTGCTAGATCAGGAGGAGCCAAACAATTGGGGCAAGAAAATAAGGTCAAAATTGCAGGGTTTCAATGGGGCAAGGTAGGCACGAGGCTCAACACTCTAGGGTTTGATGGGTGAAGTGATACAGAGATAGGTGAGGAGCTAGAAAGGGTATGTAAGAAACTTGGATTCTTCCTAAACTGATGGAAACATAGACTGTGAATATTTTCTCAGAAAAGAGCATAAATATTATGGGTTCTACCTATCAACTTGAAAACATCCACTTAAAGAGTATGAAATAATGAAATGGAGTAAAAAATACATTTTAACACATGAAAACATAAGAAAAATTGAACTGAACATCATACCACATGGATCCCAAAGAAATAGCCACAACGTTTTGTTAATCTCCTGCTAAAACTGATACAAAATGATGTCTACTCAAAGCATAAGCATCCTGCTAGGACCAACCCTTTACAATGAGAAAGAATAAAAGGATATAGACGTTGACTAAACCTCGTCCCATCCTCAGTGGTCAAATCCCTAGGATGAGCAACTGATCCATCAAAAACTGAACAAGAAACTGGAATCTAGGCAACCTAACAACTTGCCCCTAAAAGGGAGGAAACTGATTCATTTGTCCTCAAGATAACTTTTGATCTAATGAATCTACCTTCTAATAACTATTATCAATATTATTTTCCTACCTAGTTACCATTTACATTAGTAAAAACATCATCCATGAGAGAAAACTCAAAATTATAGTCATGGCACAGTGAAGTGAAAATTGAGTTTAAAATTTCCCTATGCACAATGCCCAAAACTATGCGCAACACGTTTTGTAGGGCCATTTTGGAGACCTTCCCGGTGTCCAAATTGGGACCGAAATAGCTTGCTGGAAATCTCTTCAAGTTGAATTTCTAGAAAACCCCTCATTTTTTCATTTGGATTTCATTTTACCCCTCAAAAAATGGATTCTCGCAAGACTGCATCTGTGGCTAAAAAAAGAAGGCAAAAAGGTCATTGTTTGAGTGTTTTTCGACCTTTTGATTGACCAATTCTACTCCAAAATATTAGAAAATGCATAGAGTGCATGTAATCGTCATTGGGAATCTAGGAATGTTGACCATTTCCTCAATGGGTTCCCCTAGGATAAGTGCAATGCCAGTGGCGTTGCGCATACATCCAAAATTTATGTGTCAAAAATTGCTAAATTCTCCAAAAGGAAAAAATTATTCAAAACTTACTCAAAATTTTTGGAGAAAACCACCATCAAGTTTCTTGGTTAGTGAAGGAAGCTTTAGGAGGAAACCTAATCCTATCACACTCATTTTTTCCTTTCAGTGCTTCTTTTAGCCTTGCCTTCATTTGCTTGACCCCTATGTTGCAAATCTTGTTCTAGGTCCTGTAATGGCGAGCCATCTGCCTAATGATTTAATTTTCCTTGTTGGCCTTTTATAGTAGCTTCTCGAAGTGAAAATTGACCCTATAAAGCTATTTCTCTCTATCCTCCTCAATTTCCTTCTCAATCCTTTGTTTTGTAGTCAAGGTGGCTAGGGTTTCCTCTTCATGTATTACTGACTTGCCTTTGTCACCTTGCCTCTTTGATTTGAGAAGTTCTTGCTCCATGACGACTTTTATTTCATTTATATTCTTGTTATCTTGCTCAATGTATGAAATGACATACTTAGCTCTCGTCAAGTTGTCGATCAATGCTTGGATTTGTGCATCTTTTTCCCTTATGGTTATATTTTTGTTTGTTGCCTCATCTTGAGCATCCAAGTCAACTATCTCAATGCCATGATGGATGTGGCTGTTATCGTTCATCATCTTCCATCAAATTAAATTCCCTTTTATGTTCATCATTGAGGCTTTCGTCCAGCATCTTTTCTTTCCCTTTATGCACCTATTACAGTTGTTGTACTTGTTGTGTTGATGAGGACGGGAAGGCCCCTTCCACATCAAGTGCAGTAAACACTTACATATATACTACAAACAACATTCTAGCCCCTACCTGACATGTTTTATAGGCTTTTGGAGGCTCAACAACTCTAGTATCTTTAGCCTTCTCACTTTTCTTTACTTTGGCACTGTTGAAAGTCCTTTCTACTTCTTGGGGCGCCGGTGGAGGAATCTGATAACCATTGAAGATGTAATTGGTAATGAATGTATCTCAAGAGATCTTGAGGAGGTTGATATGATTGGGTGTGGAGCATGATTATTTAGAGGTCTTTGTTTCAGCCAGATGAATACCCCGGGAACATTGTACCCCTCGAAGCTAAAAACAGATGTAAAATTGCCTTATAAAAGTATAGTAATTTCTAGTCAATCTGGGTCGTTCATTAGGTGGATGATCTAATGGTAGAACTTATGTTTAGTTTATGGCTTTTTCCCTAGAAGGAAACCCCTCTCTTTATATGAGGGTATTGTATTAAGGATATATAATAAATATGTATTCTTCAAGCAAGAAATATAGAGGTGAGACTATGAGAGAAAATAGAGGATATTACAACAAATTTGTTCTAGGTTGTGTCTGTCATTTTGCTGGATAATAGAAAGCAAGGATTGGTTGTTCGGGGTGGACGTAGCCCAAATTGGGTGAGTCACGGATATCTATGTCTCTCAGGTTTTATGTGTTTCTATTTTTTGTATATTTTATGTCTTACATTTCTGTGTCACATATATAATATTTTTATAACAACTCGTATCAGAGCCAAAGTTCTATTTGACTGATAAACTCACAAGAAAGAAGGGTTTCTCATTCAAGTAGGAGCAATAGCAGAAGATGGTAAGTTTGGGGTTGAGAAATTTAATGGCCAAAACTTCCGGCTGTGGAAGATGAAGATGGAAGATTATCTGTATCAGAAAGAATGGAACCTTCTCGATAGAAAGGCACTCGGAATAATATGGTTGTGCCTCGCAGCATCAGTCACCTTCAACTTTTTGAACGAAAAAATAATAGAGGGTTTGATTCGAGTGTTGGCAAAACTATATGAAAAAAACATTAGCCTCAAACAAGGTATTTCTTATGAAGCGGTTATTTAATATGGAGATGTTGGAAGGTGGATCTTTTGCACACCATTACAAGTCAGTTAGGTTCTGTAGGGGTAAACTTTGATGATGAAGTTAGAGCTCTGGTATTCTTGTGCTCATTACCAGAAAGTTGGAATGGTTTAGTAATGGCCATTAGTAACTCTATTTCTGAATCTAGTACTTGAAAGTTTGATGATGTTGTCGGTGCTATCCTTAGTGAGGAAATGCGATGGAAAAGCTCCAGTGAGACATCAGGTAATGCTTTGAGTGTAGAGTCTAAGGGAAGAAAAATGCAAAGAGGAAAGAGCTTAGGATATTGTAGTAGATCAAGGAAAGGCAGATCCAAGTCTAGATCAGGGATAGTGTGCTGGAAATGCAGAAAGAAAGGACACCTAAAGAAAGATTGTAGATCTCTGAAGGGAAAAGAACGAGATGCACAACAAGAAAACAATCATGAAGCAAATGTGACAGGTGAGGTGTTACAAGATGCTTTGATTCTTTCTTTAAAAAATATTGTTGATTCCTGGGTGGTAAATTCAGGGTCCTGATTCCGTGCCACACCTGATAAGAAATATTTTCATGACTATGTTCAAGGAGATTTTGGACAAGTCCATTTTGGTGATGATAAACACTGTAAAATTGTTGGAATGGGTAAATTTCTTGTAAAACGGCAGAATGGAAACCAATGGCTACTAAAGGAGGTAAGGCATGTTCTAGATCTAAAGATAGATATGATTTCAACAGGGAAATTAGGCGATGAAGGTTGTGTGATAACTTTCAGAGATGAAACTTGGAAGGTCACCAAAGGAGACCTGGTAATAGAAAAAGGCGAAAAGGTTGGTACAATGTATTTCTACAATGGTATTTCTAACTATGTTAATGCTTTAACTTCAAAAGGAGTGCATTATGGCATCATAGGCTCAGACACATGAGTGAGAAGGGGATGAAGATTCTTCACTCAAGGAATTTGTTGTTGGGTTTGAAGAATGTTGATTTGGACTTCTATGAGAACTGCATTTATGGAAAATGAAAGAGAGTTAGATTTCTCAGAGTTGGGAAAGAAGAGAAGAGCGAAAAAATAAGGCTTGTGAATAAAAATGTATGGGGACCTGCTCAGATATCATCTATCGGTGGCTCTCTTTATTATGTTAATTTTAATGATAATGTAACTAGAAAAACTTGTATTTATTGTATTCAGAATAAATCTGATGTATTTGATACTTTCAAGAAATGGAAAGCTCTGGTCGAGATTGAGATAGGAAAGAAATTGAAGTGTCTCAGATCAGACAATGGAGGTGAATATTACAGCAAAGAGTTTGATAGGTACTATTCATAGCATGGAATTCACAGAGATAAGATAGTTCCAAGAACACCAAAAGAAAATGGTGTGTAAAAAAGGATAAAAAAAACAATCATGAAGGGTGCAAGGTGCATGAGATTACATGCATGATTGCCTTTACAATTTTGGGCAGATGTGGTAGATATTGTTGTTTATCTAAGAAATAAAGGGCCTTCAAGTTCCTTGGACATGGTGTTCCAGAGGAAGCATGGATAGGTAAAAAGGTAAACTACTATTTTTTAAAGCCTTTTGATTGTGAGGCCTTTGTCCATATTAATAAATAAAATAGAACAAAGCTTGAGACAAAATCAAAGAAATGTACCTTTATTGGATACGGTGTTAATGATTTTGGTTATCACTTATATGATTATGAAAATCACAAAATCATTAGGAGAAGAGATGTAATATTCAATGAAAAGGTCTTATATAAGAACCAGTTGTAGGAAAAGAAACAGGAAAAAGAAAACAAGGAATACACAGTTCGTGATGAGATCACTAAAAAAGTAAAGGTGCCTGAAAATAATAATAATCAACAACTAGAAGAACAACAACCACCACAACAGCAAAAGGCACCCCAAACAACTGAATGTGGTGTTAGAAGATCTACTAGGATAAGTATACCCCCTGAATGATACTCTCTTTCATTATGTTATTTATTGTTGACTGGTTCTGGTGAACCTGAATGTTATGAAGAAGCAATGCAGGTTGAAAGTAGGAAGAAGTGGGAGATAGCCATGGAAGAAGAGATGGAATTCTTAATGCATAACCAGGCCTGTGACTTAGTAAGGTTGACTGCAGGTAAAACTACATTGCATAATAAATGGGTTTACAGGCTGAAGGAAGAAGATGGAGGAAAATAGAGGTACAAAGCTAGACTTGTGGTGAAGGGGTTTGCACAGAAGAAAGGTATTGGTTTTGATGAAATATTTTCTGTTGTTGTTAAAATGACTTCAATCAGAACCATTTTAAGTCTAGTAGCAGTTGAAGGTTTGCATCTTGAGCAGCTAGATGTAAAGACAACCTTTCTCCATGGGGATTTGGAGAAAGAGATATATATGTAGCAGCCACAAGGATATGAGATGAAAGAGAAGGAGAAACTAGTGTGCAGGTTGAAGAAGAGCTTATATGGCTTAAAACAGGCTCCAAGGTAGTGGTATCTAAAATTTGACAAGTTTATGTTTAAACAAGGTTATACTAGATGTCACTCTGATCATTATGTTTATCTAAAAAAGAAAAATGATGGCAGCTATATTATATTTGTATTGTATGTAGATGGCATGCTTGTTGCAAGGTCTAACATGTAGGAAATAAATGTGCTCAAAAGAAAATTGACAAGTTCATTTGCAATGAAGGATTTGGGAGCTGCAAAACAAATCCTTGGTATGAGAATAGCTAGAGATAGGAAAAATCGTAAATTAACATTGTCTCAGAATGAGTACATACAAAAGGTGATGAAAATATTTAATATGCACAATGAAAAACCAGTTAGTACACCTTTTCCTAGCCATTTCAAACCTAGTAAGGAAATGTGGCCAAAGACCCAAGAAGACATGGATTATATGTCTAAAGTTCCATATAAATCTGTAGTTGGAAGCTTAATGTATGCAATGGTCTACGCAAGGCCTGATATTGTACATGTAGTGGGAGTTGTAAGAAGGTACATGAACAATATAGGAAGAGAAAGTTGGATGGCAGTGAAATGGATTCTCATATATTTGAAAGTTACCACAAATCAAGCATTATGCTTTGGTGGTTCAAACATTTATCTACAGGGATATGTTGATGCGGATATGGCAATATATAAGATAACAGGATGAACACTACAGGATATGTATTTACTATAGGTGGAACAACCGTTAGTTAGGTTTCAAAATTTCCAAAGTGTTGTTGCACTTTCAACAACAGAGGCAGAGTATGTTGTTGCTACAGAGGCTAGTAAAGAAATGATTTGGTTACAAAGTTTTATGGGTGAATTGGGTACGAAGCATGATATGGGCATGTTATACAGTGGTAGCCAAAGTGCCATTTATCTTGCAAAGAACTCAACATTTTATTTCAGGAATAAACACATATAGCTCAAATACCATTTCATACAATCAGTTGTGGAAGGAGAGTTGAAGCTAGAAAAGATACACACTAGCCAAAATCCTGTAGATATGCTAACAAAAGTTGTAACGAGGGAGAAACTGAGAATATGTTGAGTTTCAATTGGTCTTCAAGGATGATGATGAATATGAGAAACAACCGGGTGCAAAGAGGAGTCATTTTCCAGCAAATGAAGCAGTGGTGGAGTTGCTACAATCATTCTCCAAGTGGGAGATTGTTGCTTCTGGAGCATGATTATTTAGAGGTCTTTATTTCAGCCGGATGTATACCACAGGAATATTGTACACCCCTCCATGTGGGTGATCTGATGGTAGAACTTATTTTTATTTTAGGGTTTTTTTCCCTAGAAGGAAACCCCTCTCTTTGTATGAGGGTATTGTATTGAGGCTGTATAATAGATGTGTATTCTCCGAGCGAGAAATATAGAGGTGAGACTATCACAGAAAATAGAGGATATTACAATGGATCTATTGTAGGTTGTGTCTCTTCATTTTTCCGGATAATATAAAGGAAGGATTGGCTATTCGGGGTGCACGTAGACCAAAATGGGCGAACCACATATATCTGTGTCTCTCTAGTTTTATGTGTTTGTGTCTTTCCGCATGTTATATGTTTTGCATTTCTCTATGATATATATAATATTTTTCTAATATAGATGATGTAGTACAATCATCTTAATCAAGGAATAGTGATAGATACTATTCATTTGCTACGGGTATGGATTCTTTTGTATAATGTAGGCCATCTTCTCAATGTTCCTGAATAAGAAATACGGGATGCTCAACATTTTCACTCTTGTGAAGTGCATAAGAATCCTAATATGATAGGTGTACAATGTAGAAAAATTTTCATCACATGTAAAATACTTCATAATGATCATCATCATAGGGGCATCCTTGTCTTCAAGGAACTTGAAAGGAAAGGTCCTCTTCTTTTCATACCTGAACCTGGATTTGATGTATGGCTTATAACAGTGCTCATCCAAATCTTGTGCCTTAGAACATTTTTCCCCCACATTTGGAATCCTTGTAGCATCAGTAATTATGGAGGATTAAATTGTAAATGTCACCCCGGCAAGAGTTACCTTGTTATCACATCGATTGGCTACAAAAAGCTTAGTAAGCTAAGGATGATGTTGAACTCTTTCCACCTGCTCACAAAACTCATAACACCCTAGATGCCTGAAACAAGAGGCAATCATATTAGAAGCCTATAACTCTCTAATGTCTCATGGTTCCTCTCTCATGATTCTACCTCCCTTATGTGGTTTTCTCAGATGCTGAGGTTCATCTCCCAAGCTTTCACTGCCACTATTTTTGTCCTACTCATAATCTCTATCGTCTTTGTCCATGTTTGTTGAATTTTGAAGCTTTGAAACCCTAGAGAAGGTAATCAGGAAGTAAATTATGGTGAATAGGGATAGGGGAAGTGGAGAGGAGCTTAATTGATGCAGGATGAGATATATATTATATGAGAGTGAGAAGGAGGGCATTTTTGTTAGGGATTGTTTAGTAAATAAGGTTTTAAGGATTTTGTTTTGGGGATTAGGGTATAAGGGATAGGTTGTGGGATTAGGGTATAGGGGATAGTTCGACGGATTTGTAGGCAACCTAGGGTTTGAAATTTTAAATAGCAAACCAACTTCAAAATCATGAACTGAATGCTGAGAGGATAGTTCAAGGAGTGCAGTTACTTGTTTAGAATTTCTAGGTGGGAAAAAATAAATTTGGATGATTGATAGGGTGATTGTGGTGCTTGTTGGCCATATATGCACAATTCCTTGTACAGGTACATAGTGCTCCGGCTCTATGTGGAACACTGTGTAAAATTGCATTGGCAAACCATCCCTATGTGTAGCGCTCTGTCCCTATGCACAACTATTTCTCCTCTATGTACAATGCCTCCTCAATGTTCCCTATGCAGGACACCTCCTACTCTATGTGCAGTGCCTCCAGCTCTATCCACAACACCTCATAGTCTATGTGCAATGCCTCCTGATCTATGCGCAATGCATCCTCTTTGTTTAGCCACCAATTGGTTTTAATTCCCTTCTCTCCTTCAACTCCATTGTTTCTCTTTGTCAGATGAATATGATGAATTTGGAAAAGGAATTTCAAATCTTATATAGAGGGTGATTTTGATTTTTATTTAGAAAAACCCCACGTTCTAATGTTTTTTGGAACTTTTGTTTGTGTTCAAATCTCTGTTTAATACCTTTCTCTATTTGTCTATTTTCAGGTGGATGATGATTTGATATAATTGATTTCTTCAATGGGTTCATTTTCTTGTAGCTAGGAGAAATGCTTGGGAATTTTATGGGAACACTTATTACATGAAATGAATTGAATTACATCAAAAAATATAAATCAACTAAAAATACTCTTTTTGCATCTCAAAAACATGTTTTTGAGATGAAAATTACATTAGTGAAATAAGATATTTGTACAATAACCATGACATACTAGCAATAACTCTTTGTTTATTGGTCATCCTCATGCCTTTGCTGCCCTTTATTTATACTTTAAACTATGCTTTTGACCATGGAAATGAACCCTAACACCTAATGGAAACATAACTGAAACCATAACTGAATACAACATGGACATGGGTCAGCAAATGTACCTCATGTTAGTGTATGTGTATTCACACTACCATTAGTGATCAAAATATGATATTTTGAATTTCATATTAGGTGTCCCATTCTAATGAGTTTTATTCCATTAGGTCATGCATCCACTGATGGTAGGGTTTACTTCAGTTTTTCCCTCATGATACTTACTTGCTCACCTCCTTTCATACCTTTCAGTGAATGATTCATACTCATTTTCAGTTCATTTCATCAATTACATAAGGTTTTAGTCTCATTAGGTCTTAGGGTTTCCATCATGGTAAAAATTTAGTGATTATTGCTAATAATAGTCAGCAAAGACATGAGGAGGTCAAATAACGATCAGAAAAGTCATAATTTATTAATTTGTAAGCTTAGTGAAGTTCTCACCTCAAAACTAGTTTTGAGGTGAAAATAGAGCATTTGTATTTTATCTTTAAATTTTATGTAATTTTAATGTTCTCATATGTAATAATGGTTACATGTTGCCCTTGCACATATGGTGATGTTGCCAAAGTACTGTCACTACAAAAATCAAGTCATCATGAGCAGCAATTCACCTGCAAAAGCAAAAGAGAAACAA
Source organism: Pinus taeda (assembly GCA_000404065.3). Lineage (NCBI taxonomy): Eukaryota > Viridiplantae > Streptophyta > Pinopsida > Pinales > Pinaceae > Pinus > Pinus taeda. Next base: position 129,947 of record APFE030436279.1, on the reverse strand, counting down.
GCACTAAAACCCTAAATTCCTCTCCCACTGAGCTAGGGTTGGCTATGGGATCATATATATCTAAGAAGAGGATGCATAAGGGACATCATAAGGTATGAGGCCATTTCATATCATCAAGCATCAGGTCTCCATCATTTGTCACAGAGTCATTTCAAGGAACAAGCCATTCACCACACATGAGGGACGATTTTTCTTCAAACTATGTTTCTGAGCAAGAAAAGATGAATTTGAAAAAAGTGAGAGACATTTTTGTCCATAATTGACCCAAGAAGAAAAACCTCTTTCAGCTTTTACACAGATTTAATGGTTTGGGAGAAATGTCGAAAACATCATTTGCCTCAGGAGGGTTGATGCACCTCTAGAGTGACCTTGGTAAAATCAAATTTTCTCCTGGGTAGAATGGCTAAATGATTTTTTTGATCATTTAACAGATAAGTATACACAAATAGCTTTCCAATGAGCTATGATGAGCTCAATTTGGAATTTAGGAAGACCTTCAAACGTTGACTACAACAATACTCTGCATTTGGGCAACCTCATTCTGCACATTTTGACCAGTCTTGGGAGACTTGACTTTTGGTAGTGAAAACGAACTCCAAATTGAAAATTTCAAGATGTTCTGGAAATTAGACTAAACAAAATTTCGAACAAGCTATCACATTCCCAATTTGGACACCGAGAAGGCCTTCAAAAGTGTCATGAAAAAAGCACTATGCACCAAATTCCGGTGCTACGCATAGAACTGGCGCTACGCACCTGGGTTTTCTATGCTGTGTTATTTTGAATTGGAGCTATGCACCTACAAAGTGCACTACGCACCTGGAATTGTGAGCTATAAATTGCTGCAAATTGCATCAAATCGCATCAAAACTTCAAAATTTCTCCATTGCAAGTAAGTAACATCACTTTTCTTGCAGATAAGAATTGTTGCATAAGTTTTTGGGTTGTGTTGTCTCTCAAAACATCAAACCCTAGTTTCACAAAACTTTCTCCTATATTTTCATTATGGTTGTCCTATATCATATATTTGCTTCTCCGTAAACTACATCCCCTCATACATAATTCCCTAAACAACATTCCCTAAAATTTTCCCTAGTACCCAAACCCTATACCCAACATTCCCAAACCTTATACAATATGCCCCAAACCCTACAATACTCCAAAACCCTACACTATTCACTAACCCTACTCACACCCTACATCCCTTTGTGATTCTTTTTCACTCTCACTTGTTTTCCTTTTCAAAATCTCTTCATACTCATCTCACCTTCATCCACCAATTCACCACTCTTCATTTACCATGAAGACAAATAGTTGTACAACAATGGAGACGAACAATAGTTGTACAACAATGGAGACGAATAGTGAGTATGAAATGGAGGAAGAAAAACATAGTGACAGTTCCAGGGAGAGAGACACATAGGGCAGAAAGCCTCATAAGCGAGCAAAACATATCAGAAAGTGTCAATATACACATTGAGGGGCTGCTTGAGAAGGTCAATAAAGACAAGAAGATGCTTCACCACATGGCCTATCACTATATAAGCCAGAACAAAATATGCAATATAAGGATGAGGAAGCTTAAGGCAAGGTTGAGGAAGGCCTTGAGGAGAAAAAGGGAGCATGAAAATCTAAAAATCTTGGCCAAGGCCTCACTAGCCCATCAAAGCAATTAATGAGTGTGCCTTGTGACAAATTTTGGCAAGTTTGGGTGATTTTTTGTCATTTTGAAATTTTGAAACTTTCCAACACAGAAAATTGCATTAGGTGCGTAGCGCAACTGGAGCTATTCTTTTGACCGAGAGACTTTGTGGAGAAATGGTTTGCATATTTGGATTCATCGTGATGAGGACATTAATCCCTGAAATTTCCAGCAATTTTGGAGCAAAACTTGGTCACCTAAGGGTGAAAAAACCATCAAAAAATAGCATCTCTGCCTCTTTTTGGACACACAGGAAGCAACCTTGTGAGATTCCACTCTTTAGGGGGTCAAATGACCTCCAAATGAGAAAATTCAAGATGTTCTAGAAGTTGGTCAGGAAGGCCTTTCCAATGAGCTATCTTGGGCTCAATTTCACTAAGGGGAAGGCTTCCAAAGTCAGTTGTGAAGTGGTGTTATCCATAGAACCAATGGTGCTATGTATACAACCAGTTTGCTCAAAAATCCAAATTTCACCTAGTTTTTCAAGAAGTTGAATTTTGCTCTCATTCTGGATGAATTTATGAATGTAAAGGATGTTATTCTATATAGTAATTGTAAAATGAATCTGGAGGGTATATTCATCATTTTTGAGGTGGTTTGGGGATGAATGAATCAGTTTCCATGGTTTTAGAGGCAAGCTATTCCACTGCCTATATTCTTGTTTTTAGTTTAGATATGGTTGAAACCGCCCCTCTTCTCAAGGATTTGACACCTAAAGGTCAACATGAGTTATTTGATGCCTATATTATGTAATCTCTTACTCATTTGTAAAGGTTCGACTCTTTTGGATACTTTGAGCTACATTGTACATCTCTACAGTGGTTTGGCAAGGAAATAAACCAGGATTTGTAGCTATTTTTGTGGGATTCTCATGGTAATGTGTTTTTACATTGTTTCTTCTTATTTCAATAGTTTTTCTTATGTGTTATGTGTTCCAAAATCTAATTCACTCTTCTAAACTAAATGAAATCAAGATAGATAGGTAGAATACATTGGTAACAATGCTCTTCCTTGGGAATACATTTAGTTTTTAATGTTTTAAGTTGTTTGAAAAGGACTCATGATCTTTGCATGCCCTCCTCAGCTCCTCACCAGTCTTAGACCTACCATTTTAGTCAATTACAAGTGCTGAAACACCTACCTACCTCGCCCTACAGAACACCCTGCATTCTTGACTTGATTTCCCAGACCCAAGCTATCTGCTCCATTTAATCCAGCAATAAACCATCAAAATCAACAAAAAACCCTAGAGCTACTATACCTAGCCTAAAATCCATTTTTGATTCAGTCATCTTGAATAAAATTCACAATGAGAGAGCCCTCTCCCGATTTGGTAAGGCTAGCTACTAGGTTAAGCTTGGTTTGTGGTTATCTTAGGATTGTCTCCCTTCAGCGTGAGGTCAACCTAGGCTCTAACATAGTGGCGACCATACTGGGGAATGTAGTGTTATGTTCCTCAATAAAATGTATCAAGTTTAGTTCTAATTGTTGACCATGGACAACGATCAGACACGGGAAGGATGAAATAATTAACTTGGCGATTCCAAATTAGTTTCGAGATTAGATCCAAGGACTCCACTAGAGGATGAACCTGAATAGTAGAAACATGAAAGGACAATATGGAAAGATTAGGTATTCAAGTTGGTATTTCATCCAAGACATTATGTTCTATGTTTTTTTTTTCACTATTGGTTCACGGATACCCATGGTCAGTGGGTCCGCTTTGTCTAGGATCGAACAACGCTAGGGTGGACCCCACCTGAAGGGGGTCACACCCCTTGGCCTATTTACTAACCTCGCCCCAAGAGCTTTAGAGTTTCGACCCTGTGACCTCCCATTTGGCGAGCCCCCGACTTGACTGATTGAGCTAACCCTCGGGGCTCATTATGTTATATGTTATAAATTGTTTCTTCTCTTTTCTTGAGAATGTCAAGAAGGCTTTGCGAAGTATACTGTATTTGAGAAAAGATCCTAGACCTGCATTTTGTTCTTTACCTTTGAATATTGTGAATACAAAATGTTCGCATGCCTTTGATCTTAATCAAGACCCTTCTTTCGAATTTTACGATGACTGTCTTCAAACCGACGAGCCTCGAGAGACCAAGATTGATTCTACACCTTCTGTACATATTCCTATACCCTGTAAAATTCCAGATAGATACAAGCCTCTGATTTTACCTTCTATATCCCATGATTTCCATAAAAGTCATTACCTATATCTACCAAGTTTTGATGGTGACTGTGAAAACATCATCGTTGAGGGACATCTACTAAATTTGGAGTCTTTTCTTGACCTTTTCGAAGTTGATGAAGAAGATGTCAGTATTAGGCTTTTTGCTCTTTCTTTTCCAGGCAAAGTCAAGAGTTAGTTCAAAACCCTACCTGATGTGAGTATCTCAGATTTCCAGTGGTTGTTCAAACTTTTCCTCGACAAGTGGGTGATCAAACAGAACCCTCTTGATTCTAGAAGAGCATAACCAGCTAAAAAGATAGCGAAGGGTGGTAGTACAACAGTTTTCTGCCAGGTTTAACCAAGTTTATTTTTCGATGCCTGTTAATATAAGACCTCCTCCTAGATCTTCTCTCTTACACTACCTGAAAGATTTTGATCCAGAAATGGAGTTTCAACTAATAGAAAGGAACCTTGCGACACTTGAAGAGATGCAAAATATTGCAGTAGATGTAGAGGTGAATTTACTGATCAGAAGGGCAAAGTTGAAGGAAGAAGAGATGAAGAGCATAGATCCAGAGAAATTAACTTCTTTAGAGGTAAATCTCGACATTTTGGTAAGTGCAGTGGAATACATGATGCAAAAGTTCACCAAAAGGAATGAGTATGATGTTCAAGACCATGGCTCACTGATTGAGGAAGAACAAGTGGCTGATCCAAAAAAAAAATCTTTCTTATCCCAGTTGTCATAGATCTAATAAAGATTGTATTATGGATCAACTTGTAGAAGAGAGATCTATTGATATGACATGTATGTTTGATGATGTGCTTTATACTGATGATTTGCCTTAGTTTGATTAGTATGATGATGATTATGTTCTCCAAACGGAAGGTAATATTGCAGACAAATCAGCAGCTGGTTTTTGGAAGGAGGAAGTTCACTTTCAGCAATTTGAGTACAATGATCAGCTGTTACATATCAGCTATGGAAGTGAAAAGGAAAGTGCAACAAATCTTGAAGTAAGTGAAGGATCTTTTACTTTTTGTTTTTCTTCATTTTAGTTCATCAGAGACAACTTTCATGCAATCAGAATTCAACCGTCGATAAGTTTTGATCTTCACCATCTAGAAGGAAATGAAATCCTTGTTCAAGATGTCTCATATGTAGATTTGCAACCCTCGAATGCCATTGATTGTCAAGCTACAGATGAAGACTTGGAAGCTAGAACATATGATCAAATGATGCAAGATGATTCCATACCACTCTTTTTTGAATCATTTCAATTTTTGAAGGGAAATTTGGATAGTATGTTTTCCAATGAGTAGCATGTAGAAATCATGAAATCTCATTAGAACCAACATAAAATGGGTTGCAACAGTCTTTTTAACTTTTTCATGATCTAATAGTTGATGTGTTGGATGATGTCTACAGCCAAAATCCTTCTCCATTAGCTACCTATGATCTTGAAACAAGTACCGGTACCAATTTGATCCAGCAGTCGGTTTCTTTGTCATTTTTAGCAGGAATCTCATTTCAAAGCTCAGATGAAATTTTGCGTTCATGGTATGAGGAGAAGCAAAGTAATCCATTGGATGAGCTAAGCCCTAGTGAAAATTATTTTCAAGATCCTTATGTATTATTTTTGGAGTCAAATAGAAAATCCATATTATTCAACGAATCTATTTACAAGTTTTCATGGGAGTTTCCTTTCAGTAGTTCTCTCTTATTGTTCATAAGAAAGCACTTGCTGAGAATTAAAACAATAGCCAAAATACTTACTTGGTTGCAATGGTTAATTCATTTCACTTGATCAGGTGATGAATGGAACAGTTAGAGTAGGTTTCATTGAGTAATCTCCAATTTGAGTATATTTTCAGTTTGCAGTTGGTGTCTTTGAGTCTTGAGTTAGTTTTCATTGAGTCAATTTCAAGTCAGTTTGTGTCTTTAAGCCATCAGTATTCAATCATGTCATTTCAAATTGAAGTGTTTTGATTCCATTTCCCAATGGATAAGGCTACTAGGTCTACAGTGTTCTTGGCACCTCCAAGGAGCTACCATCCCCATTGGAGCTAATGTTAGTGTCAGTGTCTTCACACTGCCATCAGTGATCAAAATCTGCTTTTTTGAATTTCATATTAGGTGTCCCATTTTGATGAGTTGCATTCCATTAGGTCATGCATCCACTGATGGTAGGGTTTACTTCAGTTTTTCCCTCATGATATTTACTTGCTGACCTCCTTTCATACCTTTCAGTCAATGATTCATACTCATTTTTAATTTGTTTCATCAATTACATAAGGTTTCAGTCTCATTACATCTTAGGGTTTCCATCATGGTAAAAATTTAGTGATCATTGCTAATAATGGTCAGCAAAGACATAAGGAGGTCAAATAATGATAAGAAAAGTCATAATTTACTAATTTGTAAGCTTAATGAAGTTCTCATCCAGGGCATTTGTATTTTAACTTTAAATTTCATGTAATTTTAATGTTCTCATATGTAATAATGGTTCCATGCTACCTCTCAACATCTGGTGATGTTGCCAAAGTACTGTCACTGCAAAAATCAAGTCATCACGAGCAACAATTCACCTGCAAAAGCAAAAGAGAAACAGACACTAAAACCCTAAATTCCTCTCCCACTTAGCTAGGGTTGGCTATGGGATTAGAGATATCTCAGAAAATGAGGCATAAGGGACATTAGAAGGTATGATTCCATTTCATATCATCAAACGTCAGGTCTCCATCATTTGTCGCGAAGTCATTCCAAGGAACAAGCCATTCACCACACATGAGGGACGATTTTCCTTCAAACTATGTTTCTGAGAAAGAAAGATGAATTTGACAAACATGAGAGAGGTTTTTGTCCATAAAATACCCAAGAAAAAAAACCTCTCTCAGTTTTTACACAGGTTTCATGGATTTGGAGAAATGTCGAAAACATCATTTGCCTCAGGAGGGTTGATGCACCTCTAGAGCGGGCTTGGTAAAATCAATCTTTCTCCTAGGTGGGATGACCAAATTATTTTCTTGATGATTCATTTGATAAGTAGACACAATGATATTTACAATGACCTATCATGAGCTCAATTTGGAGTTGATGAAGACCTTCAAAAGTTGATTGTAACAACACTCTGCATTTGGGCAGCCTCATTCTGCACATTTTGACCAGTCTTGTGAGGTTTGACATTTGACATAGCAAATGAACTCCAAATTTAAAAATTCAAGATGTTCTATAAAGTAGTCTTCACAAGCTATCTAATGAGATATTACACACCTAATGTGGACACAAGTAATTCCTTCAACGGGGTCCTATGAAAAGCCATATGCACCAAATTCCGGTGCTATGCATAGAACTGGCGCTACACACCTAGGTTTTCTCTGTTGTGTTATTTTGAACTAGGGCTATGCACAAGAGTGGCACTATGCACTTGGGAGGTGTGCTACACACCTAGAATTTGAGCTACAAATTGATGCAAATTGCATCAAATCAAATCAAAACTCCCAAATTTCTCCATTGCACGTAAGTAACATCACTTTTGTTGCAGACAATAATTGTTTCATAAGTTTTTGGGTTGTGTTGTCTCTCAAAATATCAAACCCTAGTTTAACCAAGCATTCTCCTATATCTTGATTATGGCTATCCTATATCATATATTTTCTTTTCCCTAAACTCCATCCCCTCATACATAATTCCCTAAACTTTTCCCTAGTCCCCAATCCCTATACCCAACATTCCCAAACCCTATACCCATATGCCCCAAACCCTACAATACTCCCAAACCCTACACTATTCACTAACCCTAATCACGCCCTACGTCCCTTTCCCATTCTTGTTCACCCTCACTTGTTTTCATTTTCAAAATCTCTTCATACTCATCTCACCTTCATCCACTAATCCATGACTCTTCACTTACCACAAAGACAAACAACTGTACAACAATGGAGATGGATAGTGAGTATGAAATGGAAGAAGAAAGCCATAGTGAGAGTTCAAGGGAGATAGACACATAAGGCAGAAAGCCTCATAAGGGAGGAATACATATCATAGAGGGTCAATAAACACCTTGAGGAGCCACTTGAGAAGGCCAATAGAGACAAGAAGATTCTTCACCACGTGGCCTATCACTATATAAGCTAGAACAAAATATGTAATATAAGGATGAGGAAGGTTGAGGCAAGGTTGAGGAAGGCCTTGAGGAGAAAAAAGGAGCATGGAAAGCTAAAAATAATGGTCAAGGCCTCACTAGCCCATCAAAGCAATTAATGAGAGTGCCTTGTTCTAAATCTGGAAAATTTGGGTGAGTTTTTGTCATTTTGAAATTTTGAAATTTTCCAACATAAAATATTGCATTAGATGCGTAGCGCCACCGGAGCTACGCTTTTGACTGGGAGAATTTTTGGAGAAATGGTTTGCATATTTGTATTCACCATGATGAGGACATTAATACCTGAAGGTTTCAGCAATTTTGGAGCAAATATTGATCACCTAAAGGTAAAAAACCATCAAAAAATGACCTCTCTGCCTCTTTTTGGACACACAGGAAGCCGCCTTGGGAGATTCTACTTTTGATGGGGAAAATGACCTCCAAATGATAAAATTCAAGATGTTCCAAAATCTAGACAGGAAGGCCTTTCCAACAAGCTATCTGGGTCTTAATGTGGCTAAGGATAAGGCCTCGAAAATCAGCTGAGAATTGGCACTATTCATGGAACCAGTGGCACTACGCATATAACCAGTTTGCTCAAAAATCCAAATTTCGCCTAGTTTTTCTACAAGTTGACTTTTACTCTTATTTTGGATGAATGTATAAATGTAAATGATGCTATGCTATGTAAATGTAATTTTAAAATGACTCTAGAGGGTAGATTCATCATTTGAGGTGGTTTGGGGGTGAATGAATTAGTTTCCATGGTTTTAGATGCAAGTTGTTCCACTGCCTATATTTCTGTTCTTAGTTTAGATATGGTTTAAATTGCCCCTCTTATCATGGGTTCGACCCCTAAAGGTCAGCATGAGTTGTTTGATGACTATATTATGCACTCTCTTAGTCATTTGTATAGGTTGGACTCTTTTGGATGCTTTAAGCTACATTGTATATCTCTACAACAGTTTGGCAAGGAAATAAACCAAGATTTGCAACTATTTTTGTGGGATTCTTGTGGTAATGTGTTTTTGCATTGTTTCTTCTTCTCTCTATAGTTTTTCTCATCTGTTATGTGTACCAAAATCTAATTCATTCTTCTAAACTAAATGAAATCAAGATAAACAGGTAGAATACATTGCTAACAATGCTATGCCTTGGGAATACATTTAGTTTTTAATGTTTTTAGTTGTTTGAAGAGGAATCATGATCTTTGCATGCCCTCCTCAACTCCTCACCAGTCTTAGACCTACCATCTCACTCAATTCCAAGTGCTAAAACACCTACCTACCTTACCCTACAAAACACCCTGTGTTCCTAACTTGATTTCCTGGACCTAAGCTACCCGCTCCATTTGATCGAGCAATAAACCATCAAATCAATGAAAAATCCTAGAGCTACTACACCTACCCTAAAATCCATATTTTATTCATTCATCTTGACTGAAATTCACATGGAGAGAGCCCTCTCCCAACCTAGTAGGGCTAGCTACCAGGTTAAGCTTGGTTTGTGGTTATCATAGGATTGCCTCCCTTTAGCCTGAGGTCAATATAGGCTCTAACAACTCATGAGGGAAAATTTTATTTTCTCAAAAGAAGACAGCCATCAGTGGACCATTTTGATGTGACCAAGTGGAATGATCCAAAAATTCAGTATGAGACACCTAAAATGAAAATGCAAAGAGCAGATTTGATCCCCGATGGAAGTATGCATATACTAACACTAACATTGGCCTTATTTGGGATGGCAACTCCTTGGAGGTTTCAAGAACACTATAGAGCAAGTGCCTAGCTAATTCAACCAATATGGTCAAACAAATGAAAAACTGGAAACTTTTTGAAACTTTTCAAAAATGAGTTGATACAAACTGAAGACTGACTCACAACCGACTCTAAACTAACTCAAAAACCAACTAAACACATTCCAAAGCATTTAAGTTTTATAGTCTTCACTTTGGGCCCCAAGCTCAAATGGCATTGTACTTAAAAACTTGCAAGGAAAGAAAACTGGTATATACAATGACAGTGAAGAAACTTTAGCAAGCTGCATTAGAAATAATAGTGTTTTAGTAGCTTACGATTCATTCATCCTCCTGAGCATTCTTGACCATCCATTTCCTTTAATAAAAATGCATTATGTCCTTGATAAGCTAAGCTTTTATAAGGTCCTTTCCATAGATTGTCAAACTTACCATGTTTCCCTTTTACTTCATTTCATGCATCCCATCGCAGCACTACATATTCCAGCTTAAACTTTTCTACCTTGGCTTTGTGGTCATAAATTTTCTTTATCTTCTCTTGCAGCTGGAAAGTGTTTTGAGAAATCTCTTCTCTTTTTTTTTCGAAGGTCAATCATTTGATTGATCTGGCATTTAATATCATCTTCCTCACTGCTGAAATCTTGCAATAATATCATTACCTGGACTACAAGGGATGCGGGAAACACTCTATCAGTACCATAAACTAATTCAAAATCCAATATACCTATTTATTTCTTACTGCTCAATCTATCAGCCCACAAAGCATTGACAAGCTTCTGATGCCAATTCTTTTTCTTTGCCTCCAACATCTTCTTAATAAAGCTTACCAGGGATTTATTTGAAGACTCATCTAGTCTATTTCCCTATGGGTAGTATGTCGTGGAATGACCCAATGTGATGTTTTATTTGTTCCAAAAATCAACCATTCTCTTCGACTTAAATGTTGCTGCATTATCTATAATAATCTTGTGAGGGAAACCAAAATGAGACAAGATATTGGACTCTAAAAACTGAATGATTACCATGTCCGTAGCTTGCCTTGTTGGAATGGATTCGACCCATTTGGTGAAGTAATTAGTAGCTATCAAAATCCATATCTGGTGTGTTGATGATGTAGGATGAATTCTCCTATGAAATCAAGCCCCCACTGCTGGAAAGGTGCATTAACTACAACTGGCTTCAAAGGAAGAGGAAGAAGCTTCATTTTTCCATGAAAAACTTGACATTCATGGTAGCTCATGACTATCTTATTTAAATCTGAAAACAGGGATGACCAATAATACCTTGTTCTCAAAATTTTATTAGTTGTTGTTTTCAAAAAGAAGTGACCACCACAATATCCTCTATGAAAATCATTCATTACCTGTTGAGCATCATTTCCAACCAAACAATTAATAAGAACCCCTCTCGGATCTTTCCAATAGAGAGCACTATCTAAAATGCAGAATTTTGTAGACTTTAGCTTTAGTGATATACCTTTACTTCTCTACATTCTAGGACGAGAAGAAAGATGTTGAAGAGCGTATACTATATCAGAATACCAAGGTGCGCTGAGAAACATCTTTGATACCTGAATGGGTTTGCCACCATCTTCATCATCTGACATTGCTACAATGAGATTTATGTCCAGAGCATGAAGACTCAACTCAGCCATGCGTTTTTCCAAGTCGTAACCTTTGATTAGTTTGGTAGGCTTAATCTCAAGATCATACTCTAGCATCGCTACTATCCACTTACCTATCATTCCCTCTGGATCAATTTGCATGAGGACATCTCTGACAACCACATTGGGAACATATGCTATGGTATGTGAATGTAGAATGTAAACTTGAAAATCCTTCAATGCCTTTATAAGAGGCAAAGCTTGTTTCTCAATAATGTTATAGCACAAAGTAGCATCTCTAATAGTCCGACTGAAAAATGCAATGGGATATTCCACCTGATCCTTCTTTTGCATCAAAACTACAGTCAAAGTGTGCTCAGATCCAAATTAAAATATAATAAAGTCATGCATATAATCGTGACTAATCAAAACAGGGGCTATGGTTAAAGCAAGATTTACCAAGTTGAAATATTTCATGGCATCTTCAATCCATTTCACAGTGTTGTCCTTCTTCAACATATTAGTTAATGCATATAAATGCTTGACCAAATTTGGTATAAATATGCATAAGAAATTCATCTTATTGTTGAAGGCATGGATCTCTTTTTTGTTGCTGAAAGTCTATTTGCTGAATTTCCTCCACCCTAGAAGGATCAATGTGAATACCATATTTGGAAATTATATGACCAAGGAGCTTACCTTCCTCCATGGTGAAAACACTCTTTTTTGGATTTAAAGAAATTTTGAAGTCCCTGCATTTCTGAAAAACAATCCTCAGGTGGTGTAAATGCTCATCATCAAAACCAGAAAATACTATCAACTCATCTAAGAAAACCACTAAGAAAACATTATTCTCATTAGTGAAAGCTATGTCCATGGCCCGCTGAAAAGTGGCCCCGACATTCTTCACACCAAATGATATCTTGGCATACTGAAAAGTTCCCCATGGTGCTATAAAGGGAACTCTGTCTTGGTCTTTTTCGTGCACCAAGATTTGATTGTAACCTGAGTAGCCATATAGTAGTGACATCCATGATGCTCCAACTACTCTTTGCATAATATGGTCCATATTAGGAAGAGGATAATTATCTTTCAAGGATACTTTATTTAGGTTCATAAATCAATGCAAAACCTTATCTCTCTAGTCTTTTCTTGTAACGGGATCAAATTTGAAACCCAATTAGATAATCTAATTGGAACAATGATACCAACTTTCAACAATATATTTACCTCTTTATCGATAGATGGCAGTAGCTTCAGATTGATCCTCCTCAAATTTTGTCTAAGGTGTTTTTGATCTGGCTTGATAGGAATGGTTTGTTGAAATATGTTCTTGTCATATACTTTCAAATCAGAATAATCCTACGCAAAAAACATTAGAAAATTTAGAAAGAAATTTAACATACTTAGATTTTGACTCACAAGATAATTTTTTTAATAACTTAACAAGCTTGGGCTGGTCCTCTGTCCTAATTCTTACATCTTCAACTCCTTTGTTAGTAGGAACCAAGGTTGGTTTTCTTGCCACATCATCTTGATCAAAGAACTCTAAAGGTGTAAGACCTCTAGGAATAACATTATCCTTCAACTGTAAAACATGCATCTGATTTACCTCTATGTCTTGTTCATCAGAATCACAAACATCTCCCAATGAAAGCATTCTTAAACTTCCTTTCATTCTTCAAAAAGGAATTAATTTCATTGTCATCCCAGAAAACTTGCCAATATCTCAGATTATTAGGAACAGTAAGCCTATGTTTGACATGAATTTCAAATTTATTGCTAGCATTCATTAGAATTTTCAGATTTCTTGTTACTATAGGAAGTGAACCACAAATGATGTTTTGACTTCTTAACACCGCTGTCAATGCATATTTTGGAAACATTTTCAAGATATCCACCACTGCGTTCCTATAAGCTCCCATTCGCGAATTCTTCACTTGATATTCTCCTTTGACATGTTTAATCACTAGCTTTGAATCACCATAAACAAAAATCCTTTTCATACCCAGCTTCTTCAAAATCTCTAGACCTATAATCAATGCCTCATACTCCGCTTCATTATTAGAGAAACTGAAAGCTAATTTATAGGAACAAAATCTAACATTACTTGGGACTTTGTCTGGCTGAAAAACAAGACTTGAAATCCAAATTCCATTACTTGCAGCATCTTTGCAAAAAGCACCATCGAAGTGCATGCTCCAAAGGTCATCTTCGTCTTCCAGGTGTTGTAATTCTACTTTAATTTGGATCATACATTTTCTGGTTGCTTCATTTTTCTACTCTTCACTGACTTTCTACTGTTGTGAAGGCTTCTTAGAAGGCATTGCCCTTTTTTCCTTCTCTTGATTAAGAACTACTCTAAGACTCTCAGAAATTTCTGGTACATCATCTACTTCTACAAGCTGAATATCTACATTATTCAATCCACTATCAATGTACAAAACAAAAGACTCTAAATTTGTATGTACAACATTTATTAGATGATTTATGGCCTTCTCTTTACTAGTGATCATATATTTCATTTTATTTTCCCAATACAACTTCCTCAATTGACCAAAAACATGGATTGTAGCATAAGAGAAGTTAATTTGTAAAGTGTCTTTGAGTTTAGCTCTCCATGGTCTAGACAAAAACATACAAAATCAAGGTGGTATATCAAAAACTACCACATCCATCGAGACATTGTTGGCTGGGATTTGATCTAAGGAAACCACCAAATCTTTGATGAGACAACTAGAGTGAACTTTGTGAGAATCAAATGAGTACAGATCATGATATTTTTGGGTGATATCCAGGCCCAACTTTTCCATGATGTCCTTGGGCATCAAATTGTGGGAATATTTGAAATCAAGCATAACATTATGAAGAATATACCCATGCGATCTAAGACTCAAATAAAAGTGCGGGAATTTGCTATCCTCTAGATGACCTTCTATAGCTTGACAAAAAATAAGTTCAGGATGATCATCCTTGACATTAACCTTGTCAAAAAAGGATCAACTTGTAGTATTCTAGGCACATGTTGTTTGTAATGGCTATCCTTCACAAGCCCAGTCAAAGGAATGGACACTTTCAATTTAAAAATTTCATTTTCTAAATTAAAATATGTGACTTTTTCTACCTCTTTGACACTGATGTCCCTCTTATCTTTTGGCTACTTCATTGCACTATAATTTTGTTGATTGTATTTTTCTTTTGCAGATGCACTTGTTGATGGCTGATTTATCTTTCTAGGAATCTAATAGGCATGTTCCTTTCCTTTTTTCTGAATGTTTGAGAGATCGTTCTTTGAAAAAACATCCTTCCTATTCTGAATAGGACTAAATGGTACATCTCTACTCCTCAAAGGATATTGTCTCTATTTTGTGCTCAAAGCATTCATGTAACCACACTGATAACCATTAGATTTGGCCACCAAAACAACATCATTTGCTAAGATCTAGTCCTCATCCTTTAGAATGTCAGAACTTTCTACATACTCCTCATCTTCGGTTAGAAATATAGGCATACAATCCAGTATGAAGAAGTGATTTTTTTCAATTACCAGATCTTCATCTTCTTCTTCTTCCACTCCTTGAACATAATTCTGTTGTAAGGGAGTTCTGATCTACTGTTGTTGTTTCGCTGGTTATTCTGGTGCTTTTTGCTCTTTTTTCTTGATTTCGAATTGGGGCTGCCACTACCCTATAAAGTTTGGGTTCTGGATTTATTGTTTAGGTATGTCTATGATCAACAACCGGTCAACCACCTTTTCCATTGTTCAAATCAATGTATCTATTTTTACATCTAAAGTAGCTGCTTCTTCTTTCATGGTTACTCTTTTCTCTTATCTCATTCTTGCTCTTCTGGTCAAAAAGTTCGCTTCTACACTAACAACATTCTTTAGCATGTCTTATAGAGTTGAAGGATAATGTTCATGCAACTAATATTCCATATCGACATCAAATCCATATGGAAACTTAAGCAAAGCCAATCCCTTTGGCGGTTTGATATTGGCAAGGATAGCATTATACACTACATTAAATCTCACACAATAGTCTTACATGCTCTCACCAACATTTCTTTTGATGTTCTCATATTCAGACAAAATATGAAGGGGATTATTCTTCACCTCCCACCGATCTCGGAATTGCCTATGGAGGATGTATAGAGTAGTGATAGAAGCTATTAGTAGGGATATAAACCATTTTCAATCTTCTCCTCGAAAACTTTGTACAAACAACCTCACCATCACATCTTCAATTTCAACTTCATGGAGGTCAAGGAAATCATTCATCTTGTCTACGTGTTGTTGAGCTGTGATGGTTTGGGTGCCGTCAAAGAAATGTATTTTTTTGGATAATCAGGGGGCATGACAAGAAGATTTTGAGGAAAAACAAGAGCTACATATCGGCCAACCATAACTAGATGTGGGGGAGGTGGTGGATTTATAACAAGGGTTGGGATATCTAAAATAATCAAAGGGGGATTAACGATAGCCTGAGTGGTGTGAACAATCTGTGAAGAAGAAGGAACAGGGTGAGAGAAAGTTTGAGTGGTAGTATATGAAAAGGAGGTATCTCAAAAATCAAAATATGGCCTATGAGTCTTATTTTGTACCCAAGTGTTTAAGATTGAAGAGAGGTTCCGTAAATGATCAAGAGTGTGAATAAGTTGTGGCCCTGATTTATTGTGTGAAAATTAGTCTTCGACAAGTTTATAAAGAGATATAGAGGAATCAGCAACTGTCTGACCAATCCAACTTAAATAAACTCTCCTCCAAATTAATATCAAACTTAATGTCTTGCAAAGTTTCTAACCTTCCCGGGAGTGAATTAACTCGAGGAATGAAATCCTCACTTGATCGTTCTCCAGCTAAACTAGATTTCTTTGGAGATTTCTTAGATTTTTTCCCAATTTTATGAGGATCACTGACAATGGTTGGAGGATTTGGATCTAGATTGGATCTGGTGTACTTTTAGGAAGACAATATGTCTAATTTTGAAATTTTATATATTTATTTACAACTTTCCAATTCCGCCTATTAAATTCTAAAACTCATCATCCACAAGCATAGGAATTCAAATGAAACATCTTACTGGGGTGTTTAACTTCTGATCTTTCATCCGCAGTATGGTCACCACTATGTTATCACCTGGATTGAACCTCAGGCTCAAGGAAGGCAATGCTAGGGTAACCACAAACAATGCTTAGCCAAGTAGCTACCCCTACTAGGCCAAGAGAGTGATCTCTTCATAAGGATCTTAGCTGAGATGACTGGATCAAGAAAATGATATTATGTTAGGTTTAGTAGCACAGTGTTTGATTTGATATTGAAGGGTTTTGCTGGATCGGGAGGAGCCAAACAATTAGGGCAAGGAAATTAGGTCAAAATTATAGGGTTTCGATGGGGAAAGGTAGGCACAAGGCTCAACATTCTAGGGTTTATGGGTGAAGTGATTCAAATATAGGTGAGGAGCTAGAGATAACATGTAAGCAAAATGGATTCTTCCTAAACTGAGGAAAACATAGACTGTGAATATTTTCCCAAAACAGAGCATAAATATTATGGTTCTTGCCTATAAACTTGAAAACATCCACTTAAAGATTATGAAATGATGAAATGGAGTAAAAAATACATTTTAAAACATGAAAACATAAGAAAAACTAAACTGAACATCATACCACATGGATCCCAAACAAATAGCTGCAACATTTGATTAATCTCCTGCTAAAACTGAGACAAAATGATGTCTACTCAAAGCATAAGCATCCAGCTGATTCTAACCCTTTACAATGAGAAATAATAAGAAGATATAGAAATTTACTAAACCTACTCCTGATGCAGGAGCATCAAGACCCTTTTTCTCCATTTTTAAATATGGGGTATGATAATATTAATTTGTAAATATGGGGTGTGATGATTTGACTAAAATAGGGGAAGGTGAGGATTTTTGTAAATATCTTTTTATTAATAAAAGGATATGAGGGAATTTAATTAATTGAAGGATTTTAGGGATAAAGAGCTATCCTTTAGGGATGTTGAGAGATTTAGGGGTTTGTTGAGGAATTGAAGGGATTGAGCATTTAATTTAATGATATTTTTAAATTGTATAAACAGGAAAAAGTTTTAGAGAAAAATACATTGAGATTGTGAGAAGTTCTCTTTGGGAGCCTTCGGGTAGTTTGTAAAAGGGCCATAGATTTGCATATCTGGCCATGAAGAGGAAGTTCTGTATGAATGCTTGTTTTAATGTGAATATGTTTATGTGGAATTCGAATTGTATGGATATGTTGGCACTTAACAAATGCTAAGATAAGGCTCTGCACGTGATGGTATAATTCAGTGTTATATAACATTGCATGGCTTGAAGTCTGGTGTGTATTGTAGACCTGTTTGGTTGGAGTATCATATAACTGTTCTATTCTTTGAACTATCGCATAATTTTTACTGTTGTTTAATGCGCACTGAAGATATCTGGCCATGAATATGACAATCCTTTGTTTGACTGAGTTGGGGATATCGATTTCCCACGCATAGTAAACTGGGTCTTTTGATATGGCAAGAATGTTGTGTAAATTATCAATTGTTAATTACAAATTGTGAATTCGTTTGACTCTGTTATATTGCCTTGAATTGAACGCATGTAGGTGCTGTCCGTCGTGTGATAGATCTCTGGTTTGAATGCATGTAGGTGCGTTGACAAATTACTGTTAAAAGATTACAGGTTCCAAGTTAAGGGTGTGGACATAACCAGCGATTCTTCCTTGAATCGTTGCGGGAACGCATGGGAAAAATCGTATGTCCATGAGGTAGTATGCTGGTATGTATATGGTAATATATATATCATCATTCTGTTGTGTGAGACCAATGGAAGAATTCTAACCAGCGGCTTTATTCACCTGCGACATAAGTGGAGAACTTGGCGAACATATAATCGGTGGATATATATATATATATATGTATGTTGTATAGCGTAACCGAGGTGAGGTTCAGGAATTGGGAGCGAACATATAACCTGTGGGAAAAGTGTATACAGACAGTCGTGGGTTGAGCTACCTGAACTGCGGGCGAATTACCTATATGCGTTGACCGAAATTGTGTGCGGGAACAAAAGTGTATATACGCATTATCGATGAGATGCCGTGCAGGTGGGAGATGAAGCGAGATCAATAGGATCTTGAAGGTGAATTGTAATTGATTATTCGACCTGAAGCACAGAGGTAAGAAAAGGCCAGGTATGGGTTTCAGCTTATATGGTCTTTATTTTTAAATAAAGGAAAAGCCGACTTTTGAACAGAAAAATTGTATGTTGAATAAACCTTGAAGGTTAATAATCCCATATGCGCTGACGACAATTGTGAATGTCAATGTTGATTACGTTTCAAGGGTATATATTGAGTGTGATTTTTCCAGGTATTAAAATTTAAATTTGATAAAAAGGCTGAGATATGCTATACGCATCGGTTTTGTGTGATTCTGGGTTTGGCGGGTTTAGCTCGCCATCATTTTTGGTATCAGAGCCAGAATGCTATGTTGAAATATTTATTTTTTGAATGAGAACTGAAATGTATTTTTGACTGTATGATGAATGATGAAAGGAAGATCAGAGTTTTAAATCTGATATGTAGCATGCATAATTTCAAGTGAACAGGATTACAGTGAAGGAAATTATAGAGGCGAATGAAGGACGAGATCAGGCAGGTGAGATGATTTTCTGATTTGAAATTTGTGATCGAAGTTTATGGTTGCAGAGAAGATGGCATTGAACCTGACATTCAACTAAAGGCTGGATAAGGAGGACAATTGCAGTGTCCTGAAGAAGAACGTGAGTTGAAGAGACAACCTAGAGAGTGAGCAGAGGAGAGTGCTCAAAGAGGTTCCAGGGGTAGTGAACCAATACTTACCAAAAGACTGAGTGAGGAGGGCTTGGTGAGCTAAGTGACAGCAGAAGAGATTTCTGTCGTAGAGGCTAGTACAACTCATAGTGAGTGAACAACTCATGGAGAAAGTGATCATGGAGGATCAAAGAAGAGGTTCAGAGGAATGCCACAACGATGAGATGACTGCAGAAGTCAGAGAAAAAGAGATTGCAGTAATGAAAGTGCAATTACAGGTACTAGAGGAATGGCTGCAAAAGCAGGAAAACCAGAATAGAGGATGGATCTTTCCACTGAAGGGAAAGAAAGTGAAGTGGCAGAAGCTACAACAGAAAAGAGATCGACAGATAAACATGTAGTTAATGGAAGAGCTGAAGAAGCTTGAGCAGATGATGGATGTACAATTGAGACATGAAGAACTCAGAGCAGCTGAGTTGGAAGAGGAGGTTTCCATTGATGAAACAGAGGAGGAGATCATTGATGATTTCTTGAACTATTGGGCAGATCTAGATCAGCTGGATAATGTGAAGTTTTGTGTTTTTATATCTGACAGTTGTGATGTGATTACATGTTTTGTTGAAGAGGAAGTTCATGTGAATAAAGAAGATGATCAACTGGAAGAGCTAGTATATGAATCGACGATTAAAGCTGTTGAGACTTGTAGTTTTCAAACTGACAAGTTGTGTATGAATGCAGGGACTGTAAGTGATGGTGATGTTATGATTCAACAATGTCACAGAGAAATTGCATTGCTAGAATATTTGTTGAAAAATTCGGAGTATGACAGAGAGATGGCAGAAGAAAGAGTTCAGTACAGTGAACGAGTGCAGAAAGATATTACAGAAGCAGATGATGTGAGAGGAAGACTGGTTGACAGTCTTGAGAATTCTTCAAAGGATTCTTTGGGTAAAAAGAATCAGCATACTGATGTGCTGATAGTGGAGGAGAATTCAGAACAGCATACTGAAGTGCTGGCAAAAGAGGACAAGGAACTGATGCCTTCTCATTTTTTTTCTAACAAGTGTTTTGTGAATGCAGGTATTGTTGCAGAACATTTGACTCAGTTGAGTAGTCAAATGAAGGAAGAAGAAGTTTTCTGTTCCAGAAGACAAGAGGGTATGGATGATTGGGTGGCAGTAAGGAATGAGAAAGTCAGAACAGAAACAAGAATAGAAGCAAGAAGTCAACAAGTGACAGTACAGATAGAGAAAATAAAAATTGAGCAAGCCGTCTTAGCTCAGCAAGCAAATCAACAACCGCGAGATTTATTGGATCGAGAGATTGAAAGTATCAAAAGACTGATGACGAAAGAATCCCGGAAGAGACCAGTAGCAAGAAAGAAAAGGAAAGACAACAAGAGAAAGACAGCGAAAGATTGCAAGAGTAGAGCAAGTGGAGCACTACATCACAAAATATGGAAACCTGGAAGACAACAGCAGATGACAACAGCAGTGAAGCAATTGACAAGCATGGGAAGATTACAAAATAAAATTTGGGATCCAGGAGGAATTATCCAGAATTATGACCAAGTGGTCATGAATTTTCTTACATGGGGAGTGTGATGCAGGAGCATCAAGACCCTTTTTCTCCATTTTTAAATATGGGGTATGATAATATTAATTTGTAAATATGGGGTGTGATGATTTGAATAAAATAGGAGAAGGTGAGGATTTTTGTAAATATATTTTTATTAATAAAAGTATATGAGGGAATTTAATTAATTGAAGGATTTTAGGGATAAAGAGCTATCCTTTAGGGATGTTGAGAGATTTAGGAGTTTGTTGAGGAATTGAAGGGATTGAGCATTTAATTTAATGATATTTTTAAATTGTATAAACAAGAAAAAGTTTTAGAGAAAAATACATTGAGATTGTGAGAAGTTATCTTTGGGAGCCTTCGGGCAGTTTGTAAAAGGGCCATAGATTTGCATATCTGGCCATGAAGAGCAAATTCTGTATGAATGTTTGTTTTAATGTGAATATGTTTATGTGGAATTCGAATTGTATGGATATGTTGGCACTTAACAAATGCTAAGATAGGGCTCTGCACGTGATGGCAGAATTCGGTGTTATATAACATTGCATGGCTTGAAGTCCGGTGTGTATTGTGGACCTGTTTGGTTGGAGTATCATATAATTGTTCTATCCTTTGAACTATCGCATAATTGTTGTTGTTGTTTAACGCGCACTGAAGATATCTGGCCATGAATATGACAATCCTTTGTTTGACTGAGTTGCGGATATCGATTTCCCACGCATAGTAAACTGGGTCTTTTGATATGGCAAGAAAGCTGTGTAAATTGTCAATTGTTAATTACAAATTGTGAATCTGCTTGACTGTGTTATATCGCCTTGAATTGAACGCATGTAGGTGTTGTCCGTCATGTGATAGATCTCTGGTTTGAACGCATGTAGGTGCGTTGACAAATTATTGTTAAAATATTACAGGTTCCAAGTTAAGGGTGCGGACATAACCAACGATTCCTCCTTGAATCGTTGCGGGAATGCATGAGAAAAATTGTATGTCCATGCGGTAGTATGCTGGTATGTATATGGTAATATATATATCATCATTCTGTTGTGTGAGACCAATGGAAGAATTCTAACCAGCGGCCTTATTCACCTGCGGCATGAGTGGAGAACTTGGCGAACATATAACCGGTGGATATATATATATATATGTATGCTGTATAGTGTAACCGAGGTGAGGTTCAGGACTTGGGAGCGAACATATAACCCGTGGGAAAAGTGTATGCAGACAGCCGTGCATTGATCTACCCGAACTGCGGGCGAATTACCTTTATGCGTTGACCGAAATTGTGTGCGGGAATAGAAGTGTATATACGCATTATCGATGAGATTCCGTGCAGGTGGGAGATGAAGCGAGATCAATAGGATCTTGAAGGTGAATTGTAATTGATTATTCAACCTGAAGCACAGAAGTAAGAAAAGGCCCGGTATGGGTTTCAACTTATATGGTCTTTATTTTTAAATAAAGGAAAAGGCGACTTTTGAACAGAAAAAATGTATGTTGAGTAAACCTTGGAGGTTAATAATCCGATATGCGCTCATGGAAATTGTGAATGTCAATGTTGATTACGTTTCAAGGGCATATATTGAGTGTGATTTTGCCAGGTATTAAAATTTAAATTTGATAAAAAGGCTGAGATATGGTATACGCATCAGTTTTGTGTGATTCTGGGTTTGGCGGGTTTAGCTCGCCATCAACTCCCATCCTTAAGCATCAAATCCCTAGGATGAGGAACTAATCCATCAAAAACTAAACAAGAAATTGGAATCTAGGCAACCTAACAACTTGCCTCTAAAATAGAGGAAATTAATTAAATTGTCCTCAAGATAACTTTTGATCTAATGAATCTACCTTCTAATAACTATTATCAATCTTATTTACATGCCTAGTTACCATTTACATTAGTAAAAACATCATCCATGAGAGAAAACTCAAAATTACAGTCATGGCACAGTGAAGTGAAAATTCAAGATAAAATTGCCTTATGCATAGTGCCCAAGATCTATGTGCAACACTTTTTGTAGGGCCATTTTGGAGACCTTCCCAATGTCCAAATTGGGCCAAATAGCCTGCTGGAAATCTCTTCAAGTCAACTTTTCAGAACGGCTTTCATTTTTTCATTTGGAGTTTATTTTACCCCTCAAAAATGGATACTCCAAAGACTGCTTCTGTGGCTCAAAAAGAAGGCAAAAAGGTCATTGTTTGAGTGTTTTTCGACCTTTTGGTTGACCAATTATACTCCAAAATCCTAAAAAATGCACAAGGTGCATGTACTCATCATTGTGAATCCAAGAATGTTGACCATTTCCTCATTGGATGCCCCTATGAAAAGCACACCGCCAGTGGCACTGCACATACAACCAAAATTTATGTGTCAAAAATTGCTAAATTCTCCGAAAGGCAAAAATTCTTCAAAACATACAAAAAAATTTGGAGAACGCCACCATCAAGTCTTTTGGTTAGACAATGAACCTTTATCAAGCAAACTAATCTTATCACCCTCCTTTTTTCCTTTGAGTGTTTGTTTTAGCCTTGTCTTCATTTGCTTGACCCTTATGTTCCAAATATTGTTCCGGGTCCTGTAATGGCGAACCATGTGCCTAATGATTTGATTCTTCCTATTTCCCTTTTATAACATCTTCTAGAAATGTAAATTGACCCTATCAAGCCAATTTTCTCTATCCTCCTCAATCTCGTTCTCAAGCCTTTGTTTTGTAGTCAAGGTGGCTACGATTTCTTCTTCTTGTATTAGTGACTTGCCTTTGTCACCTTGCCTCTTTGCTTTGAGAAGTTCTAGCTCCATGAGGACTTGTTTGTCATTTAGCCTCCTGTTGTCTTGCTCAATATATGAAATGACACACTTAGCTCTTGTCAAGTTGTCCATCAGTGCTTGGATCTATGTAGCTTTTTCCCTTACAGTTATATTTTCATTTTTTTCCTCATATTGAGCATCCATGTCAACTATCTGAATTCCATGATGGATGTGTGGATATTCTGGTTCATCATCTTCCATCAAAATAAATTCCCTTTCCTCTTTATCATTGATGATTTTCTCTATCATCTTCTCCTTCCCTTTATGTACCTATTGTACCTGTTGTACCTATTGGGTTGATGAGGAAGGCAAGTCCCCTTCCACATCAAGTGGAGTAAACACTTGCATAACTGTTGCAAACAACCTTCTAGCCCATCTCTAATATGTTTTGTAGGCTTTTGGATTCTCAAAAACTCTAGTCTCTTTAGCCTTCTCACTTCTCTTTACTTTGGCACTGCTGGAAGGCCTTTCTACTTCTTTGGGCACCAGTGGAGGAATCTGAGGACCGTCGAAGATGTCATTGGTAATGAATGTTTCCCGGGAGATGTTGAGGAGGTTGAGATGATGTAGTACAATCATCTTAATCAAGGAATAGTAATAGATACTACTCATCTGCTAGGGGTATGGCTTTTTCTGTACAATGTAGGCCATCTTCTCAATGTTCCTGAATAAGAAATATGGGATGTTCAACATTTTCAATATTGTGAAGTGCATAAGAAGCCTAATATGACAGGTGTACAATCTAGAAAATTTGTTGTCACATGTAAAATACTTCATAATGATCCTCATCATAGGGGCATACTGGTCTTCAAGGAACTTGAAAGCAAAGGTCCTCTTCTTTTTATTTTTGAACCGGGATTTGATGTATGGCTAATAGTAGTGCTCATCCAAATATTGAGCCTTATACCATTTTTCCCCCACATTTGGAATCATTCTAGCATCAGCAATGATGGAGGATGAAATTGTAAATGTCACCCTGACAAGAGTTACCTTGTTATCATGAATATTGGCTAGAAAAATCCTGGTAAGCTAAGGATGATGTTGAACTCTTTCCACCTGGTCACAAAACTCATAACAACCTAGATGCCTGAAGTAAGAGGTAGTCATATGAGAAGCCTATAACTCTCTGCTATTCGATGGTTCCTCTCTCATGATTCTACCTCCCTTATGTGGTTTTCTCTGATGCTAAGGTTCATCTCCCAAGCTTTCACTGCCACTGTTTTCCTCCTCCTCATAATCTGTATCCTCTTTGTCCATGTTTGTTTAATTTTGAAGCTTTGAAACCCTAGAGAAGGTAATCAAGTAGTGATTTAAGGTGAATAGGGATAGGGAAAGGGGAGAGGAGCTTATGTGATGTAGGATGACATAGATATGATATGAGAGTGAGAAGGAGGGTACTTTTTGTAGGGACTGTTTAGTAAAGAGGGTTTTAAGGATTTTGTTTTCTGGATTAGGGTATAAGGGATTTGAGGGAATTACGGTATAAGGGATAGGTGGAGGGATTAGGGTGTAACGGATAGGTGGAGAGACTTGTTTGAGGGAATTACGGTATAAAGGATACATGGAGGGATTAGGGTATAAGGGATAGGTGGAGGGATTTGTAGGAAACATAGGGTTTGAAATTTTAAATAGAAAACCAACTTAAAAATCATGAAGTGAATGTCGAAAGGATAGTTCAAGGAGTGAACTTACTTGTTTAGAAGTTCTAGGTGGAAAAGAAGCAATTTGGATGATTAATAGGGTCGCTTTGGTGCTTGTTGGCACTATGTGCAACACCTTGTACAAGTGTGCAACACTCCAACACTATGTACATTGCCGTGTAAAATTGCACTAGAAAACCGGCCCTATGCATAGCGCTCTATCCCTATATGCAACACTCTCTCCTCTATGTGCAGTTCCTTCTCAATTTTCTCTGTGCACAACACCTCCTACTCTATGCGTAGCACCTCTAGCTCTATGTGCAACACATCCTCTTTGTTTAGCCACCAATTGGCTTTAATTCCCTTCTCTCCTTCAACTCTCTTCTTTCCCTTTGTCAAATGAATATGATGAATTTGGAAAGCAATTTTTTTTCAAAAAGTACCACCATCTTCATTTATATGTCCTCTTAAGAAGGTAATCTTGGTTTTTGAATTTATTTAGATAATAAAAAAATTGTATGTGAACACATGTCCTAAAAATGCAATTCAAATTTTAATTTTTTAACTTCGAAAATTAATACAAAATATAATCTTTCATAAAAAATATAAAATTTCAATATGCATCACTTAGTTATTTATTTTTAAATCATGATTATATGTGTGCGCATGTGTGACACTAAGTTATTGCATGTGAATACATGAAAATTGCAAGGAAAAGCATGTAAATTATTGGAAAATTGATCAATTATATTACACTAACTTTTTTTGCAAAAATTATCATTCGGAAAAAAACATAATTCTCCACAAATTTTACTTTTACTCCAAATCAAAATTCCTAGATCTTATATGAATTATGAGGGCTTTAATTTGATAAAATAGCAAACGTTTGAAATTTCATCACTGCATTTGGCCCAAATATTTAAACCATATTTGTGCATTCACCCATATTTAGGTTTATATTAAACATGTCACATATTTCTAAACTTCAATCATTCCACACATGAACACACCACAGAAAATAGATAACAATCAACCATTTGAAATATAGGGTACCAAATAATACTACACATAGATATATTGCACAATGTGGTACCAAATAATCATAAGCGTAAACATCAAATATATAACTGTGTTTTCTAACAAAGCTCATTAATTTGTATGGAATATATGATAGAAAACCTATGTGTATAAAATTTAAACTCGCTATGGGCTCTACACATTCCACCAAGCCATAGACCTAGTGGTTCATCAATTTCAACCACATGTCACCCGCGAGCCAAGGTTGTAATTCCATAAACATTGTAACTGAAAATAATCATAGCTCAATGGATATGGTTCCAACCTAATGATCATATTTTCTAGGGCTCCAAGCACCCTCCAAGCTAACTTCACCATGTTACAGAGTAATTTGTCACCGACCCTGCATTCCCTAATCTCAGACACTGTCGGTCCATATTACTGAAATCTATTATGTATCATGTTGCCAATTATGTGTCAATACCTTCCTTATAATCTTAGGAAGAATATCTCAGTTCATTCTCCATGAAACAAACCCTTTTTTACTAAGCTTCTAGGTTGTCACAGGTCAGCAGCTGTCCAACCCATGAAGATGGTTAAGTTTGCACTAGTTGTAGCAAAATCATCACTTTGTCTTTGTGTTACACCCATGACAAGCTACTTTTGGCTTCATTTTGAAACAACTAGTTGAGGCTTCGAGATGAAACTACTTCATGCATGGTCCTAGGGTTGGTTGTTGGGTCAGATGAGCTCGCCTCTCTCCTTTGGCATAGTTGTTCCAGCTTTTGTGCAACCTGTCAAAGATATAAGATCTTTATCCCATCTTTTATGGAATCGCTCCCTCCAATAAATGCCTCCTCCATGACTGAGATCAACTAGTTTGGATGTAACTTGATGATGGCTTGGATGGAACTTGATGATAGCTAGATGTAATTTGGTAGCTTAAGAATTCTAAGAGAGGAGTAGAGGTAGAGAGTGTTATTAGAGTGTGGAAGTAGCCCCACATGTAATTTGTCTTGAGAGATGTTTGAGTAGAGTTGGCTTGAGAAATTTATAGCATCAACCTTTTGGATGAAATAGTGAGTCATTTTTTTGCTTGGGAGATGGTTCACAAGTGAATGCTTACAGAGACATGCCGATAGAACCCTTCAAGGAGACTTCGATGTCAAGGCTCGATTGTAATTTTTAATTTGATTTATATTAATACAAATCAATATCGTGTTTCCTATATTGTAGGTTAAATTATATGTCAATAGCTCGAAGTTCCTTGACTCTTCAAGTAGATTGTTTGGTCATTTTCTATTGTGTTTATGGTGTTTCTGTACATGTTGATTTCAGGTACAAGTGATTAGAAGAGCAAGATCTGGAGAAACATGACGAGGACTTCATCGAATGATGATCTAAAGGTAGGCCTTCATAAAATCAAATTTGTAAGGAAATTTGCTTTGGTATTGTCTTTACAATGACTAGACCCACTCTAGGGCTAGAGGGGTTGCCTCTGTCCACAGAGGGAACTTGCCTGTGTCACAAGTTGGTGACCATACTGGGGATCTTGTCTTTTTTCTTTTTGTTTTGATTAGTTTTGTTCATTTATTGTCTCCCTTATTGTTTGGGTAGCATGATCTACTCTGGAAGTTGTTAGTCTACTCCTGTAGTATTCTGACTCTCATGAGTGATATATCTGGCCTTGCCTAAGCCAAACTTTCATTTTTTCCTTTGATCTGAGGACGTCCCTATTTATTTTCTAACAGTCGCAACGTAGTCGCGACTGCGCTGTCTTATGGGTTACACCTTTTACTGTTTGGTGTGATTAAATTTCCTAACAGTCGCAAAGAGTTCTAAAATCGGTATAGCACTGCTAACTAGTGTACTTCTGCGATGACATTAGAAAGTGATTAGTTAGAGGGGTAGGACGAATCATTGTCAGTGCATGTTGTTAGTTTTACACTCGTGACAATTCCTATATATTTCAAATATTGAAGTTTTTTTTTTTGTTTGGCGAGTGTGTTCTATCCTCTGAGCTTTCTTTTTTGCCTCTTTATTGTATCAAAAGTGTTGGTTGTTAGGATTTTCAATTTCGGGTTTCAATTTTTTTGAAATCCTTCCTCTTGAATCGTGTGACTGAAATACCTTAGGGTCCTTTGAATGATTGGTTTTCTTGGGTTGCTCATTCATTGGGATCTTTAGACTCTTCTTGGCATAATCTTTTACTTTTTTTGAGGCTTCTTCCTATTTACTCTTTGTGATCTTCCTAATTGGTATGTGAAATCTAGTTACCAAGATTTCATGTCTTGTTCTTTTGGTTTTCTTCCTTCACTTGGCATAGATCACATTGCTTCTCAGTCAATGAGACAACTTTCAAGTTTTGAAAAAAAAATATCTCATTAGTGTTGAGTCTTTGATTCATTTTGAATTTAGTTTCTTATCATTTATTTGGAAAAATCAAAAAATTCCATTCATCTAGTACTAAGACTTGAAAGACGATTTTTGCATTAGTAAATTCTTGAGATTAAGACATTGAAAAACAAAAAGTGTGTTTTCCATTTTCTTGTTTATATTGCTTGTAGGTTTAAGTAAATGGTAGAATTATTTATTTTTTCCTTCATTGGTTTCCTCTCTTTCCATTTAGCTGTAGTGAATTGAACCTCTCACTCTTCCTTAGCTAGTTCCTCATTCAACGAGAATGGTATTTTTGGTCATTTAGTTGAATTCTAGGAGCATTTGAAGACACATTCAGTAGGGCCCTAAGACCGAGACTTAACTCAAGATTAACTATTAGAATTTATCGGATAAACCTAAGGAATCATTGAAACTTTAATGTCATATCTAGAGATATAGGCTAGAGATGTGTTCCAGAGTCTTTAAACCTAGTGGTTGTTGTTTTCACCAATGTTGGGTGATTCATCTTTTTGTGATTTGATAAGTACTAGTACAGACTTGTTCTCCCTATACTGTCATGTATTCTATGGTAGAACCCACTAGGTTGTAATCCTTTTATCCATAGGAAGCCAAGTCGGCTACCTTAAAGACATGATACACCAAACACAACATTCGAGGAGATTGCTTGCCCATACTTCTTGGTTTGCCGGGAGGTATTTTGCAGTTCACGCTTGCGTGGTAAACCTTTTTTGTAGAGTTCTTTCCTTTTTGACTCTTTACAAGTAAAATGATCATCTGAGAACTTGTCCTTTTGTGCTTGTTTCCAATGGAAAGTGATAGAGTCACCTCTCATCCTTTTCTCGACTCTTAAAAAATGATAAGGAAAAGTTTTGTTTCAGTGTTCTAAAATTAACTTCCCACGAAATATTCCTGGTAAAAGTTATCTTCCCTAGTAATTTTTTAGGGTCGATCCTAATGGCAACATTTCCAGAGTCTACCAGTTAAGGATTCCCCTCGAAAGGGAATCCTAGTCCTTTTCCTTCTTTTGAAAATGTTGGTGCCCCTTATATGGAAACATTGTTCCTTCTTGAGTTAACCATTGGTTTACCTGTCTGGTTATTTTCAACCTCAATGATCTCGAGTGTCTCAATTCTTGCCTCGCTATCTCCTTCATTTGAATCACATCATGATGATTCTAAGGTTGACCCCTCGCCTTCCTCAGCTATTTTTTAACCTTCCTCTTCTTCTTCGCCTGGTGAAAATTTCAAATTTAGCAACCAAGAGGCTAATAAGAAGAAGAATAAGAAGAAGAAGAAGTTAGCTAAGTGAGGGGCCGACCATGTGGTTGTTGTTGGGTTGTGTTATATTCTTTACATGACGAGCCCACATAGTTAATCGGGGTGTTAGAAGGGGAGCGTAGCCCCCCTTTCATTGCACCAATTGCGTAGTGGCGGGAGTCAGAAGGGGTTTGAGGGGTACATGTAACCCTACTCTACGAGATCTAGGGTAGCACCCAGGAAATGTTTGTTTTTAGACCCTATATTATGTTGGGCAGACCTACCTATGGTTTTGTGCATGATTTTTCGCACATGGTTTTGGACGCAATGCTTTTCAGTCCATGGTATTGGATGTTGCGGCATGTATAAATATGTATTGTAAAATTGAAAGGAACATAATGAAAAATGAAGCCAGTAGTCCCGATTTTAGGATCCAGGGGAAAAGCTCTGTGTATATGTGTTTTATGTGTTATGCTCTTGCATTGTTTATTTTCTATGTTTTAGAATTCATATGTAGGTAATTTTTTTATGGGGTTAAAACTGACATTTGGTTTCAGAGTTGTTTTAGCTTCAAGGGGATGCCTTTGTTGCTAAGGGGTTTTTCTCGAGGCTATGGTAGACCCTATTCAGCGGGAGATCTATGAGATCAAATCTGGTGGTGAAAGAAGATGGTGAGTAGTGGAAAGATAAAGATCAAGAAATTTAATGGTTAGAGTTTTGAGTTGTGGAAACTCAAGATGGAGGATCTTTTGGTGGATAAAGATCAATGGATCATGGTAGATCTGAGTACTAAACCAATGAGAGTGTCTGATGAGGAATGGAAGAAGTTAGATTGGAAGATAAAGAGTACAATATGATTTTGTGTCTCAAATTCAGTATTGTTGAATGCATTAGGGGAAGCTATGGCTAAGGATTTGTGGGACAAGTTAGGGACTTTGTACCAATCTAATTCTTAGGTGAATAAATTGTTCTTGTGGAAAAAGTTGTATAACATCAGGATGAAAGGTGGAGACTCAGTGACAGAGTATCTGAACACATTTAATACTATGGTAATTCAGTTATTATCTGTTGATATTAAAATTTTAGATCAAGATAACTGCATTAGTTTGTTGTGTTCTCTACCAGATTCATGGGATAGTCTGGTTATTACAATAGGTAGAAATGCAACTACCTTGGAGTTTGATGAAATAGTCTCATCCTTGCTGACGGAGGAGATGAGACATAAATATATAGAGAGCTAGAATGGTGATTCCTTGTCTATACGAGGATGGTCCTAGAATAAAAACAAAAATAATTCATCGAGTGGGAGATCTAAATCTAGAGGGAGATCTAAATATCCAGGAAAACCTGTAAAGGTGATTTGTGGGAAATGTGGAAAGGAAGGGCACTACAAAAAGGACTGTAAATGTAAAGCTCCTAATAAAGGAAAGGGATTTGATGGTGCTCCTTTTGCAGAGGTGAAAACCACCTCAGAAGGTGGGGATGTTTACTTGGCCTTATCAAGTGCACATGTAGATCATGAGGCATGGTTGATTGACTCAGGTGCATCCTTTAACTTCACTCCCCATAGAGAGTGGATTTGTGAGTATGAGAAATATGATGGTGGTGATGTATTCCTGGGGGATGACAGGAAGGCTAGAATCATTGGTCATAGAAAAATAAAGTTTAAGTTGCAAGGTTGAAGGGTTAGAACACTTCCGAGTGTTCTCCATATTCCGACATTAACCAAAAATCTATTTACGTAAGCAAGCTAGATGATGCAGGCGTAAAAATAGTTTTGGATAAGGATACTTGCAAGATGGTTTGGACGACACTGGTATTGATCTGAGGAGTTCGATTTTGGAAATCTGTACAAGTTGCAAGGTAGCCTGTTGTTGATGGGTGCAACAGTTCTGTGGTTCCTGAAAGTGGAGTAGAAAATCTAGTGGTCTCTGGAGAGAAGACCATGTTGTAGCATCAAAGGCTTGAACATATTGGAGAGAAGGGCCTTGGAATACTTAATGGTAAAGGTATGGTAGAAGTTATGAGTAATAGCTCTCTATTTCTATTTCTGTGAACATTGTGTATATGCGAAGAAGAATCAGGTGAGCTTCCTCTGTGATGGTAAGAGGGCGAAACATATATTAGATCTTGTGCATAATGATGTGCTTGGACCTGTGAGGGTTCCATCACTAGGCAAGTCTATGTTCTATGTATCATTTATAGATGGCTTCTCAAGAAATACATGGATATATTAACTTAAGAAGAAATTTGAATTCTTTGATAGGTTTAAAGAATTTAAGGCTCTGGTGGAAAACCAAACAGAGAAGAAGTTAAAGGTGCTCAGGTTAGATAACGATGGAGAGTTTTGCAGTAAGGAATTTGAAGAATTCTGTAAGAACTGTGGTATAGCACAATATAGGACTACTCCATATACACCTTAGCAAAATGGAGTTGTAGAAATAATGAATAAGACGTTGATGGAAACGGCAATAATAATGCTCAGTGGTGCAGGGTTAGGATAGGAATTCTGGGTAGAGGTAGTGGAGACAACATGTTACCTAGTCAACGGATCACCTTTATCAATGTTGGAGGATAAGACTCCACAAGAGGTATCGACTAGTAAGAAACCCTCTCTTTCAGATCTGAGGGTATTTGAATGTTATGCATATGTACATGTTACAAAGGAGAAACGAACCAAGTTGGATAGTAAATCTGAAAAGTGCATCTTATTAAGTATAAGGATGGTTTAAAGGGTTATAAGCTTTGGAACCTTGTAATAAGGAAGGTTGTGTACAGCCGAGATGTGGTGTTCAAATATGTGAAAGGTATTATTAAACATGAATTCCACCCAAAGGAACTTGAGAAGATAAAGTTTCAGCTAAAGGAGGAAGAATCAAACTCTACAGTAGAGGAGGAATTAGAAGACGAAGATCCACAAACTGTGGGTGTGAGAAGATCAGTTCAAGAAAGAAGGAATCCAGAAACATATAATCCATCTGATTTCTGTTCAAATTTTGTTTTATTTATTACTAATGATGATCCAAGGACTATGAAGGAAGCAGTAGATTTAGAGGATGGAAAACTATGGAAAGAGGCCATGGTTGATGAAATGGCATCTTTGCACAAAAATGAGGCTTGACATCTGGTGGAGTTGTTGTCTTGAAGGAAACCCATTAGCAGCAAATGGGTGTTCAAGAAGAAGACAAATGCAGAAGGAAGGGTGGAGAAATACAAAGCTCAGTTGGTGGCAAAAGGTTATTCCCAGGTTCCGGGAATTGATTTTGGTGATATTTTTCTCCTGTTGGCAAGGTAAGTTCTATTAGATTACTTTTATCCGTCGCTGCTGCTTTTGATTTTGTCGTAGAATAAATGGATGTAAAGACAACATTTCTTCACAGGGATCTGGAAGAGGAGATATACATAAAGCAACCTGAAGGCTTTGTAGCGAAGGGTATGAAAGAACTAGTATGCAAGTTAAAGAAGTCTCTGTATCGGTTAAAACAATCACCAAGGATGTGGTATCAAAAATTTGATACATTTATACGGAGACTTGGCTTCACCAGAAGCAAAGAAGGTCACTGTGTGTATTTCAAATTAGTTGGTGACTGTGTTATTTATCTGGTCTTGTATGTGGATGATATGTTGCTGGTTGGAAATGACAAAGAAATTATCCAGGATTTGAAGACCTGTTTGTCCTCCAAATTTGACATGAAAGATCTTGGTGTTGTAAACTATATTTTGGGCATGGAAATTGAAAGAGATGAAACAAAGAGAAAGCTCTAGTTAAACCAAAGGAAGTATGTTGAGACAATATTGCAGAGGTTTAATATGTAGGATAGTAAATTGGTGAAGGTTCCTATTCCTGTAGGTATAAAGTTATTTGTTGAAAAGTGTCCCAAGACACAAGAAGAGGAAGAGGGCATGTCCTGTCTTCCATATGCAAGTGTAGTCAGTAGCTTGGTGTATGCGATGATCTGTAATAGACCAAACATGGGAGTATTGAGAAAATTTATGTCAAAACCATGGAAGGAGCACTGGACAACAATGAAGTGGGTTTTTAGTTAATTGTGTGGCACTAGTGATTATGGTTTTTTCTACCAAGGAAGACCAGGATTATACAAAGTGTTGGATATTCATGGCTTTGTTGATTCATACTAGGTTGGAGATCTGGATCAGAGAGGATCTATAAGTGGGTATGTGTTTAACCAATTTGGAGGTGCAGTCAGTTGGATGAGTAAGAAGCAATATATAGTGGCACTATAAACTACAGAGGCAGAATACATGGCAACCAGTCATGCAAGCAAGGAAGAAGTTTGGTTGCAAATATTGTGTTCAAGTATGGGGTTACCACAGGGAGTTATAAGGATAGACTGTGACAGCCAAAGTGCAATTCTCTTAGCAAAGAACCCTACATATCGTTCAAAGACAAAGCACATTGATGTTCAGTATCACTTTTTGAGGGATATGATAGAAGAAAAAAAGGTGTTGTTGGTAAGGTGGACACTTTGAAGAATACTACAGATGCATTGACAAGATCTGTGAGCTCTAAGAAGTTCTCTTGGTGTAGAAAAACAATGGGCATTGCAGGGCTGGATAAATGACTAAGCTCTCTTATGACCCATTGTGGAAAGGAAACAACAAGTGGGAGAATGGTTTTGGGATCCAAGGGAAAATTTCTATGTATATGTGTTCTCTGTTTTATGCTCTTGCATTATTTATTTTTTGTATTTTAGAATTCATATGTAGGTAATTTTGGTACGGGGTTAAAACCTCCAGCTGTTACTCCAAATGCACCTCCCATCATCAAACCTTCTGATCCAGTGCGGAAGGTCAAATTCCCTTGTAGGTTGTGTAAGGGTGACCATCTCTTCTAGGACTGTCCTGGCATTCCTAAAGTATTATAGGTATGGTCTCAAGATCGACCATCCCCGTTGACCTCTAGAAATTATGTTGATTCTACACTCTTGGCTAGTGATGGTAAGAAGAAATGGAAGATTAGATTTCCTTGTATGTTATGTGAAGGAGAGCATCTTCTTCACCTTTGTCTGCTTATGGATCAAACTTCTAAAGTTTTGGAAAACCCTATAGCCTCTCAACTCAAACTCCCTATTGATTATTAGAGGCTTTCTTCTAACCCTCTCCCAATTGGTAAAGAGATTGACTTGGATTCATATCTTGCCCATCCTGATATTCTTGAGCCTCACTCTCTTATGTGTGTTCCCAACCAACCATTGTTAGGAGAGAGCGTCGATTTGGTTTCACCACCAATTGTTCACTCTATTCCAAAAGAGAGTGGCGATCATACTACTCATGTTCTTCTTGTCTCCTCAAAATCTCATGAATCGAAGAGTGACCCTCCCGTCCTAGTTTTTAAGGAGAGTCCTTCTATTTTTGTAGAGCATGGGCACAATCATATGATACCCCCACCAAGTAGTTCTATCATTTCTTTCGATTGCAATAAATTGACTACTTATCGCCTCCCATCTTATGTGCCTTTCCAAATCACCGTGAAAGCCTATAATATGGTAGTACCTAGAACTCTATTAGATGAAGGTGCATCTGTTAGCATCATGTCTTCTAGTACTTGAAAAGTTTTCGGTTCCCCACAACTTGTGCCTGTCACCAAGAATTTATTGGCCTTCTACAGAGGAACTAGACAACCCTTAGGGATCCTTTTGAAGTTCCCTATTACTTTGGGAGGAAAGACCATCTATATAGATGTGATGGTCATCCAAGTTTCATTAGATTTCAATCTTCTCCTTAGATGCGACTATATTTATGTCATGTGAGCTCTTGTTTCTTCACTTTTCCATGTGGTTTGCTTTCTGAACGATGGAACAATTATGACTATTGATCAATTGTCCTTAATTGGTCACCAAGCACTTCCTTTGAAATAATCATCCCCTATATTCTCTTGTTTGCAAGAAATACCTTCCTCGCCACTAGTCATTTATGTGGCTACCCATTCCATCTTCGTATCTATTGATGATCACGAAGATGGTATCGTACATTATGTACTAGAGGCATTGGAACCTGATTTGTCGTTGGTTCCAAGTGACATGTATTCCTCCCGAAGCTTGGTCCTTCTATCTAGTGAAGACCTTTCGGGAGCCATGTTATCATATGGTCCATGAATAGTTGTATAAGGATGGTTCTTGATCTTGTGTCAACCTCATTAAAAAATGAAACCAAGTAATCATGAGCATAGTTCTTGGTCTTATCTCAAAATCCTTAAAAAATGAAACAAAGGGTTTGGAGCATAGTTCCTTCTCTTGTGTCAAGATCATTCAAAAATGAAGCAAGGGTTCAAAGCATCATTCTTTGTCTTTTGTCCAGCTCGTTAAAAATGAAACAACCCCCTTTTCGAGATCAAGTCTTTGATAAATATCTTGTAAAATCCTAGTTGATTCTTTCCAAGATCTCATGAGTGAACCTTCATTCATCCACCTAGTTGAATGAAATGAGGCTTGCGGGGCATGCACCTCGATTTAAGTCATTATGCTGGGGGCATGAAAACTTATAGCAAGCATAGATTTCGTTTCAAGCTTGTGTAAAAATGAACCCACACCTGATTTACATCTAACAATTGTTGTTTTAATGAGCTGATTTCTGCTAGATGAGCCTTGGTTGTTTAATTCCATTACCACCATCTCTTTGGACAATCATATGATTTCAATTGGGTGTTTTTCCTTTCCTAGGGGACCGTAGTGATGAGTGGTTTTATTAGCCAACCTCTTGACCACTACATGATTTGAGTAGTTCGATCATTGCTAGAACCAGTTGCTACCCTTTATACCACTCATTCCTCTAGGACGAGTCACCTTTAAGATCTTTTCTGACTCATAAAAAATGAAAAATTTTCCAACTATTTTTTCATTTTTTGACTCGTTAACGAAAATCAAAATGGGAGGTATGCTTTCAGCTCTTTTCTGACCCTTTAAAAATGAAAATATTTTTGAGCTCTTGTCACTTTGAACTTGTTATAGGTTGTGAAGCGTCATCTACCCAGTATAACTTTACCCCTTTTACAAGCTGGGATAGATTAGTTATAAAAAAGGTATAAATTGATCTGTCATGGTCAATAGGTTCCCTTGGATATTTTTTTCTACCTTTTCAGGTTCGAGGGACAAATTTATGAAAAGGGACCTTTGGATTTTCCTTTTCTCTGTATTTTCAAACTCTCTAAATATGAAAAAGACTCCCAATTTTACCTATGTTGGACTCATTAAACCCTGACCGCATTGGACTTGTTACCATGACAAGACCAAGCTTCTCCTTCTTAGGGCTCATTAAAAATCACTAGGTGGGATTAATCCGAAGGATGAACTTACATTACAAGCACATGTTATCCCCTTCAAGCTTGTGTTTGAAAAATAATTGGGGTACTTGCCAGAAATGGTGCGGGGAAATTTGTAAACATCTATTGGTTATGTTAGTTATTATGACAACTTGTCGCTCTTGGACATTGATGCTCTTTCTGCTTCATGTCGGGGTTGGATATCCTCATTCTATTGCTGGCCTTCTAGGTTTTGGGTTATTAATTTTGCCTCATTCCATCTAATCCTTGCTGCATCATCATGAACTTTGATCCCTTGATACCAAAATGCTGTCAAATTCCGGAGTTGTGTCGTCTATATGTTCAAGAGCTTAATCCTTCTGCAGTTTGTATCCTTACACACCTTCCTTTGATTCTTTGTCTCATCCACCTCATTTTATTCCTTTATCTCATGCCAATGATGTGGGAAACATTACTGCCCTCCTTCGACCAGTCGCTTCCTGTCGACTTCAACTCATTATCCGGGAAGTTGATCTAGAGAATCCTTTGTGGTACCTTAGAGCTTGCATGCCTTAATGGAAATTTCTTTGCATTTGATGATAGGATTGCATCATTGGTCTTTAATCGAGTGATTTCATAAGTGTTTCACTCAGATAATTCTTCACACTTTGTAGAATGTACTAACATTACCTTGACAATCATTGACATTACTCGTGGTCTATCTCACACTTGTTAACGGTTTACATCTTTGGCCAGTAATCAAGTGATTTTCTAGTATGCTCGACTTCAACACATCTATTCACATATTAGAATTTGTACTTTCATCAGGTTGTGATTCAAGACCCTGGGCTAAGATTACACAAGTCCAGGTTGTATGGATTGATTCATACATGACTCTTTTGATTGGATGGGTGCGACCATACCCAATTTTTCCTTTTTTGGTCTTTCTGGTTGGATGGTTGCATCATACCACATACCATTTATGTTTATCTTCTGGATGGCTGCACCCATGACTTATAAACATGTATTTCCTTTTCACTAAGTACTCATGTATCAGAGATATTAGTTGTACTTGCGTTTGTAGGTTCTTCGCGATGATGTAATGTTTCGGTTATGGATTCGTAAAGAATTTCACCCCTTCCACTCTATCAGCCTTCATGCTTTAGGGGGCATCTGTTACATAGTAATTTTTCACTGACCCCACATTCCCTGATCTCGGACACTGTCGGTCCATATTACTGACATCTGTTTTATGTCATGTTGCCAATTATGTGTCAATACCTTCCTTGTAATCTCAGGAGGAATGTCTCAGTTCATTATCCCTGAAGAAAACCTTTTTTTACCTATGTTTCCGGGTCATCGCGGGTCAGTAGTTGTCCCACCCACAAAGATGGTCAATTTTTCACTAACCTTAGCAGATTTGTCACTCTATCCTTGTGTTGCACCAATGATGAGCTATTTTTGGCAAGTTTTTTAAACAACTCATCAAAGCTTTGAGATGAAACTACTTCATGGGCGGTCCTAGGGCTAGTTGTTGGGTCAAATGAGCTCACCTCTCTCCTTTGGGATAGTTTTTCCACCTTTTGTGCAACCTCTCAAATAGATAAGCTCTTTCCCCCATCTTTTATGGAAGCTCTCCCTCCTATAAATGCCTCCTCCATGACTGAGATTAGCTAGCTTAGATGTAACTTGATGATGGCTTGAATGTAACTTGATGATAGCTAGATGTAATTTGGTAGCTTCGGAATTCTAAGAGAGGAGTAGAGGTAGAGAGAGTTATTAGAGTGTGGAAGTAGCCTCACATGTAATTTTTCTTGAGAGATGTTTGAGTAGAGTTGTCTTGAGAACTTTCTAGAATCAACCTTTTGGACCGAAAAGAAAGTCATTTGTTCCATTGGGAGATGATTAAAAAATGAATTCTTATGGAGACATGAAAACAAGACCCTTCAAGGAGACTTACGACGTCAAGGCTCAGTTGTAATTTTTACTTTGATTTATATTAATACAAATCAATAGATTGTTTCCTATATCTATGTTAAATTGTATGTCGATAGCTTGAAGTTCCTTGACTCTTCAAGTAGATTGTGTGTTCGTTTTCTATTACATTTGTGGTGTTTCTCTACATGTTGTCTTCAAGTAAAAGTGATTAGAATAAAACGATATGGATCAACATGACGAGGACTTCATGAAACAAAGATTTGAAGGTAGGCCTTCATAACACCAAGTTTCTAAGGAAATTTGCTTTGGTATTGTCGTTGCAGTGACTAGACCCACTCTAGGGCTAGAGGGGTTGCCTCTATCCCTAGAGGGAGTTTTCCTATGTCACACACCCTCCAAGCTAGCTTCCAAGGTTCCAACCAATAGCCATGATGGTCCAAGGCTCCAAGCACCCTCGAGGCCACATCAATTACACATATTCCAACCCAAGAGACATACTTCTCTAGTGCTTTAGGCACCCTCCAAGCTAATTGCTAAGGTACCAACCCCATATCATGTTAATCTTGGGCTCTAGGCATTCTCGAGTGATAAAAGGAATAACTCCTAGCTAGAATCACAACCCATACTCAGGGTTCATAAGCTAGTCATTAGAGATCAATGTCTAAAGGCAATATCCTCCCTAGATCCATGATCATTAAAATGATAATCCATAATAATAATGATCGAGTGGTAAGTATATATATAGACACACACACACACACACACACACACACTTCCATAGTACATGGTTGCTTTTTCCATGTGGCGCTCCTAAAGCCATGTGGCCCCCAGGAACCCTTTCTCACTAGCATCTATCTCTAACACTTTGTTTCTTGCCCCATAGAATCAGGCCATCCCTCATACTCTTTAAATGGACTACTCAGTATCCAACTTATGTTATTATTAATAATCTTGTTAGTGTATCATAATTACAAATTTGTCTCTCTTAACCTTACAACCCTTAAAGGAATTTATATATCCTGAAAAATCACCCCAAAATACATTAAATAGATACATTGGCATTCTTACCTATACTATAATTCCATATCACCATGCTATTAGTAAAGTTATATGTAATTACTATCTAATAGATAGGTGGGGGTATTACATTCCTCCCCCACCTTATTTTATGCAATATCCTCGCAGAATCTTATGATCACAAACTAAATCTTCTTTATAAAATATATGTCTTGATGTATTGCTTCATCCTACGGTGACCCCTATATTTTTAGTTCCATCTACACATCAATATGATATGATGGTCCTTTCCCAAGTTAGCGGGCATAAGGTCTTTGCATCATAATTATGATACAACTAAAATACTTCAAACAAATAGCATTAATTCTAGCAGCAACATATATATATATATATATATATATATATATATATATATATATATATATATATAGATGTATGTAGCTAAAATTGATGCTATTTTTTTGATGTGTTTTTCATAATTGGATGTTAATGATTCTCACTTTTTAGCAATGGAAACCAACAATCAAGTGTCATATACAATCATCATAACTACCAATTATGAAAATTGGGATTTCATATAATAGAAAGAACCAGAGTCAAGTAGGATTTTAGCTACTTAAATCACAATCATTTTCCCTATATATAAGTTTATAAAACAAATATATATTCTTATATATTATCCTTACATCTTTGATTTCATGCTCTTTTACTTGTTCATGTACTATAGACTTTCCATGTTGTCTTTTTGTTTCATAACTCTCTCTCAAAAGCATCTATCCTCTTAATGTGTTCTATATTGTTTCCATCTCTCCCATATCTAAATTTATCGATATATGCTTTAAGGCATTGTTTATCCAATTTTCTTTCTAGTTTATCTACCAATATTTTCCTTTGTTGGTATACTGGAATGTTAAAGTCCATGTTTTTTTCTCATGCAATTCAATCAATTTCAATCTTTCCCAATCATTTTGCTATTATATTTCACTAGCCCTTTCTAAACATCCTTTATTATGATAAAGACATTTTTTTTTTCGAAGTCATTTTGAGCTTCTCTTTGTTCTCACTTATTAGATTGCCAATTTCCCTTGCTCTTATGGCCTCATTAAAATTTTATAATTGTTGACCTTGTCCATACTATATCGAATATATTAAAGACTGCTACAACATGTCATAAAAAATGTTATGGCCATAGATAAATCATCATAGATAGTAATTTGTTGTTCACGTCATTATTCCGACCATAATACCTAGTATGGCCATGTCCTGTCTCATCAAATACTTTCTACAACATATTACCATCCTGTAATAATTCAAAGGAAAAAACTTTTATAACATGTTAGAAATATGTTACAACATGTTATGGCCTTGTCATCTACATCAAGCAAGCTTCCGATAAATTTGTAAGGAATCTTGCAATGGACCAATATACCTATAAGGCATTGTTAAAATATATGATGTATTTGTCACCTAGCTGAAACAACCTGTTATATACCTACGACCTACCTGTGACCAATTTTCCTACAATAATGAAGTATATCCATCAGAACCCTTTCTTAAAACAATCTCTCATATGATCTACAATATTTTTTTCTTGATTGACATTAAATACAATATAATTTGTTACAAATCAATTATTACATATAGGAATTCTCTTATATCAGTGACGACATGTCGTTATGATTCATTACATATCCATTACGTACCTATGGAAAATCAACCTATAGTAATTTTCTATACGTTTAACCACACCTATACAGGACCATCAACATGTCATAAACTGTAATTATATTAACATATTTATATTATAACTAGTATCCTATTCTTTTAGGTTATTTTCAATGTTCTACTATAATCACTATCATTATCTCATGACCTTCGGCAGTTTCTAGCTTGTTATTATTCTAGCTCTCATAATATCTTTCTCCTCATATTTCTAAGAACATGAATAGGAACTCCTTGTATGCAGTTGAGAGTTCAAAATTTGATGTTGCCTTAGTCTAATCAAGGCTTGGTAGCCCATCCAATTACCACAATACTCAAAAGAATTACATAACACTAATAGAATTTTGTTGCAAATATTACAATCATAAATCATGTATTATAATATTGTTACACATTTGATATTATCTTATAACCCTTGATTTGAATTATATATAACCTTTATGCAATCCACCACAACCATTCTATCAATTGTTCCTATGGACAATACCTACTACAAAACTATGATATCTTTATCTTAATATTGTGCATGAGCCTATTTTGAATCATATCGTGCCAAGGAATGATTAAAAGCTAAGCATGCCCATAACATCAATATTATATCCATAGATATGTTACTCTTTGGATTCACATTTCATATTACACAAGAGCAGATATACAAATATCTTCCTGAATAGTTTCATCACAATATCTATAGAAAATTGTTGTTTTCAATCATCATGTGACCATTAAAAATGTAGATGAACATAAAATTCATACATACATGGATATCACACACATATGTGTATATATATGACATAAATTCATGCATCGTGTTTAGCATTTCATGGAAAAATTATAAAGGGAAGGTTAAAGAGATTCTCCCATTGAATTTATTGCATATCCAAAAATCCATAGCATGGTTGTCTCATTCTATGGTCTTTCCTCTTTATTCATATTCTTTTACCATCCATATGTATCATATTTTACTATTTTCATCATAGTTTTATCTGCATTTCTTTTCATGACCATTTGGCAATCGTTTTATCCAATAATTTACTATTTTAAACCATGTGACTATTACCTCAATATATATAAGCATGTTTTTCATTATCATAATCCTCATACCGTTCCTTTATTGAGGAAATTTATATGAGTGACTAACAATTCTACATTCTCCATAGTACTCAACTCAACCCATGCTTTACTGATTCTTTTCATGCTACAAGTCTTCATGATGTTTTTATACTGCTCTAGATCTCCCGAAATTTTTTATTCTAAATCACTGCCCATATCCAAATTTTGAGTTCACCAGAATAACCTTCTCATCAATACCTTTCCATTCATTATTCATTTTCTCAATTTCAGTACATGGTTTTGAATTTATGCCTTCTGAAAATCTATCTTGTTACCCATAATTTTCATCCCTTAGTTTTCCTATAACTTTCTCTGTAATTTTTGTGGGATTCGAGATTTCAATCCAAGATCATGAAGTAATTCCCTTGTGGTATGATTTTTAAATATTGACTATTTTAGACTTTGAATTATTATTATATTGAATGGTTATGCAATTCATGATGAGACTAAGGTGATGATTGTAATATTTAATTTTACTATTGACTTAATAAATAAGCTGTTTGGGATATTCATGAAAGAGAACTAGAGCTTTAAAACATTTTCTTGTCAGCATCGAAAGAGTGGTTCGTGGTCAAGTCCAAGATGGAACTTTCGTAAAAATCTCCTAAAAATTCCTAGGAGAATATAATTTGAAAAATATGGATGTAATATGATGGGATACAAATAACATATTGAATCACTTAGAGGGAGAAATATATTAAGTGAGAGTGCGGGAGAAAAAGGAAGGCTTTAAAGAAAATGGAAAGAACCTTTTTTGAAAAAGAAAAACAAAAGACCTAAGAAAAAGGGTTGGAATGCCCAAAAGTGGGATGTTGCTAAAACAAATATGTTGGGAAGAAAGCCTACAAAATAAAAAACCAAAGAACCAATTGGGTTGTTGATTCTTGATGGAGCTAATATCTTAGCTTGAGGGGAACTATGGGAGATAGTACATGATTGCATGGAAGATGATGTGTTCTAGAATATTCCCTAAGTGGTGGTTGACAGTTAGATGAAACTTTGATTATTTACTATGGTTGATTTGAGGGTTATGAAACTGTCATTGTTTCTTATGGTTGATTTAATGGTTAGATGAAACCTTGATTATTTCTTATGGTTTATTTTCATTTGTTAAATGAAATGTACGGATAGAGCGAAGGA
Source organism: Pinus taeda (assembly GCA_000404065.3). Classification (NCBI taxonomy): domain Eukaryota; kingdom Viridiplantae; phylum Streptophyta; class Pinopsida; order Pinales; family Pinaceae; genus Pinus; species Pinus taeda. The sequence continues at coordinate 85,862 of APFE030436279.1, read as the reverse complement.
AATGATTTATACTAATATTTAATTACATTTTTACTTTATAATCTCTCCATGTATGGACATATCACTACAAGAAAAAAGGTCATTGGTAAGGGTCATGCCTGTGATGGACCTTTAAGGTCCATCACAAATGTTGCATATGTTGACGGTCTTTAAAAAACGTTGTTGTAAGTCTATATAGTGATGCTCCTTTAAGGTTTGTCACCAAATCCATTTTCAATGACACTTTTAGTGAGGGTCGTTAAAGGATCATCACTAATTCCCTCTTTGGTGACTCTTTTGGTGAGGGTTGTTAAAGGCCCATCACTAATTCTCTCTTTGGTGACACTTCTAGTGATGATCGTTTATTGACCATCACCAATGATCTTTTTGGTTACTTTTGGTGATGGTCAACAAATTTTCATCATTGTTGATCATTCCAATGAGTTTTTGATGATGCTTCATTCCTATGATAGACCTTTAAGGTCCATCACCAATGTCACATATGGTGATGGTCTTTAAAAAATCGTTGTTGTAAGTGTATATAGTGATGGTGCTTTAAGGTTTGTCACCAAATCCATTTTCAATGAAACTTTTGGTGAGGGTTGTTAAAGGCACATCACTAATTCTCTCTTTCGTGACACTTTTGGTGAGGTTCATTAAAGGCCCATCACTAATTCTCTCTTTCGTGACACTTCTAGCGACGATCTTTTATTGATCCCCAACAATGATACTTTTGGTGACGGTAAAAAAATGTTCATCATCATTGAACATTACAATGATTTTTTGATGATGTTATGTACTTGTTACCATATTTTTTATCAAAAGATAATGTTTTGAGACCATTGTTGCATCTTTTTCATTATGTGTACAAGGTCATAGTGGTTATAATATTAAGTCAATTTGTTAAGAAGTAATTAGTGTGTATCATTTCCCTCAATTCATAAGAATATAGTTTTCCTATGAGTCAACACATGATTCATCTCTATTAGGTTTATTATCTCGCAAATTTCCTTTAAATAAATTTCCACTAGTGTGTGTAGGAACTATATTATTTAATACATAATTAAGCTCTATAAAATCTATTAATGAGAGAGACCTAGCACTCCTCAACACTGATGGCATGTTGGAAATATTGAGAGGGGGGTGAATCGGTATTTCTTACTCTTTTTTTTTAATTGTTCTATTAATTGCCAAATGTATATATAGATATGTATATGTATACATAGAATACAGAAATCAACAGCTCGAATTAATTCTTTTTTTAAAAATCAAGATAATGCAATGAAATAAATACAATATAAGTATATATATCTGATTGTGAATAGTTGCCAAGCTCCAACTTGGACTTCAGTGAGGCTCCAACCTCTAGAGCACCAACTCTGTTTTGTAGTGGTTATGCACTTAGGAGCACCTACTCGTAATGACTTTAGTCCTGTTTAGTTCTGAGGCTCCAACCGCTTGGGCTCCAACCCAACCTTGGTATAAACTGGTATGCTGCTACACTCTATTCAGCTGAGGTTCTCTCACTCCTACTCTCCTGCCTCTGCTGCTTCTGCTACCTCTACAGCCTCCACTATTTTTGCTGCCTCTTTTTCCTCTGCTGCTTCTACTATCTCCCACTCTGGTTCTTCACCACAACAACAGCCCCAACAATTATCTATTTTTACTATTTTATACATTCCCATGCCTTTGTCCATTTGTTTCCGCGTACACCGCCTCTTAGGCTTCCTCCTTAGTCGCTGTGGCTTACTCTGCACTGCGCAAGTTCACTGACTTTCTAAGGACACGTAGATTCATTTGAGAGGCCCAAAACTCCACGAAGAACACATCTTACTGGTTACGACTGTAACAGTGCTCCTTTAATAATGATTGTGGGCATACACAGAGCTTTATGTTTTATGGACCTGCCACATCCTATCGCAATCACAGTCAGCTTGAATCATCACATTTAACTAACGTTCAGCCTCTTGAACTATAGTTCAGACCTCATGAACTATCGAGAGCATTACTGTATTGCATTTCTACCTCCAAACTCCACGGACACCAAATATCAATTACACAGGAAATATGAGCAAAAATAGGTGAAAGTGCTAAAGGGTGGACTTCAAGGATCATTGCACCTGTATCCATACCTATGTCGGGTCCGTAGTGAAATCACAATCGGCAGTCGAAGCATATGGTCAATGGCCGATGGACACGATAATACATTAAGCCAAATCATAATATACAATCGGATCCTCTCTTGCAATCATAATCAACGTTCAAGACTTCTGGTGGTCCTTTATACATCGACCCCATGACATCGTCGATGATTGATGGGCCAATCCTCCAGCAGAGGTGATCTAGCATTAAGTTGTGTTATAGTCGAACCATCAGGTCCGTGTTATTATCACAATCACATGTTCGGGTTTGACCGCTCTTTATTCATTGCAATTACCATGGATGCGACATAACAATAGGGTGCGATATAATAGGACCATCGGGTCCACATACCTTATTGCAATCGGAGGTTTCGGGTGTGACACTTAATAGAACCCGCTGATATAATATACTGCGTCTAATTCTTCCGCCTCCGTTTGCGTTAAATGCATATTTATATGTTTTTTGGCTGCTAATTATGTTAAAGCACACATATATGGGTTTTTGGCCAGCGATAGCTATTAAATGCATCCATTGCTCCTCCGATGGCTCCTGATAGCTGTTACCTGCATACATATAAGCTCTCCGATGACTTATTTGCATGCCTCCACTGGCTCTGTCTGCTCTTTGTTCCGCTTGCTCCTCTGGTGGCTCTCTCTCCTCCTCTTGGCTCTGAGAGCTCTGTGTGCTCCTCTTGGCTCTGTCTACTCCTTGAATATTGCCATATTTACGTCAATGACAATCTATGTCGAACAATCTCCCCCTTTGTTATTGATGGCAATATTCTTCTGTTCTCTCCCCCTTTAACATCAATGGAAAAGGAATGCATATGGACTCCCCTTGTCAACCTGCTCCCGCCATCTTGTTACATCCTTATGAATGAATTTGAGTGATGATAAAGAAATAACTCCCATCTTTTGACGCAAATGTTCAAATGCTTCTCGAGGAAGAGGTTTTGTGAAAATATTAGCTATCTGATCCTTAGTACTAATATATTTCAGGACAATGTTTCGTTCAGCTACTTGCTCATGGAGGAAATGATACTTTATTTTTATGTGTTTGGTTCTTGAGTGCATCACAGGATTTTTATTGAGACTGATAGCACTTGTGTTGTCACAATAGACAGTAATTGGTTGATCTGTACATATGTTGAGATCTTTTAGAGATTCCTTCATCCATAGTATCTAAGTACAACAGTCTGTTGCAGCAATATACTCGGCTTCAACTATGGATAATGATATGGATGATTGTTTTTTGTTGAGCCAGGATACCAAATAGTCTCCTAGGAAGAATGCATTTCCACTAGTACTTCTCTGATCATCTATACTTCTAGCCCAATCAACATCGGTGTATGTAGTTACAGTTAGTGTTGAGTTCTTTGTGTACCAAAGACCGAAATTAGAAGTTCCCTTCAGATATCTGAGAATTCTTTTTACAGCTAATAAATGGGATTGTTTGGGAGCAGATTGAAATCTTCCCACCATTCCTACTACCTACATTATGTCTAGTCTTATAGCTGTTAAGTATAGAAGTGCCGCAATCATTGACCTGTAATGAGTTGCATCTACTAGAGGGGAGTCATCATCTTTGCTCAATTTACAGCTTGTGGTCATAGGTGTGCTCATGGGTGCACAGTCCTCCATTCCATATTTTTTGAGCATGTCTTTTAGATATTTGGTTTGAGATATACATAATCCTACTCTGGTTTGAGATATTTGAAGTCCAAGGAAGTGGGACAACTCTCCTATCATTGACATCTCAAACTCTTTTGAAATGTTTTGAGAAAATTCATGGCTCATTTCATCATTATTACTAGCAAAAATTAGATCATCGACATAAACAAGAGCAACTAGTAACTTACCTTGATCTGTCTTTATGCATAGATTGCTTCCAGCCACTCGCTTTTTGAAGCCTTGTTGTTGTAGATAGTGATCTAGTCTTGCATACCAAGCTCTAGGAGCTTGTTTCAACCCATATAAAGCCTTTTTCAACTAACAAACTAAGTCCTTTCCTGCTGTTAGATCAAACCCTTCTGGCTGCTCCATGTAAACTTCCTCTTTGAGTTCCCCATTTAGAAATGTTGATTTCACGTCCATTTGATAGATTTTGAATCCTTTTGAGAAAGAAAATGCTAAGAACATCCTAATAGCTTACATACGGGCTACTGGTGCAAATGTCTCTTCAAATTCAATTCCTTCAATTTGTGAATAGCCTTTGCAGACAAGTCTTGCTTTGTTTCTGATAACCTGTCCTTCCTCATTGATTTTATTTTTGAACACCGATTTGGTTCCTATTATGTTTTTGTCCTTTGGATGAGGTACTAGCTCCGATGTCTTGTTTTTTCAATTTGGGACATTTCTTCCTCCACGTCTTTTAGCCAATGAGGATCCTTACTTGCTTCTGCAAATGTTTTTGGTTCTATCATAGATAGGAGGGCAATGACTTTTCTCTTAAGTGTGATTGTTATCCTTCTTCGGGTCTGCACACCTTCATCTCTATTGCCAATGATCTGCTCTTCTGGATGATGTCTTTGGACATACTTCATCTTTGAAGGAGTATTAGGTGGTTCTCTTTCCTCTTCTTCTTCTTCTTCTTCCTCATCTATTTCTTCTTCTTTAGGTTCTTCTTCTTCAATGAGAGAGTCATCTTCATGTTCTTCAATTTCCTTTTCTGGAGGATCTTCATCAACCTTTACATCAATGCTTTCAACTATTTTCTTCAATCTATAATTGTAGCACTTGTAAGCCTTGCTCCGTGTAGAGTATCCAAGAAATATCCCTTCATCAACCCGAGAATCAAACTTTCCTGATGAACCATCATTTATTTTTATGAAGCACTTGCTTCCAAAGTTCTTGAAGTACTTCACCGAAGCAGGTCTTCCTTTCCATAGCTCATAAGGAGTTTTTTCACAATTTGGTCTTAATTGATTTCAATTTAATGTATAGACAGCTGTCCCTACTGCTTCTCTCTAGAATTTAGGTTGTCAGTCTACTGCTAATAGCATATTTCTTGCCATTTCTTGGACTGTTTGGTTTCTTCTTTCAACTACCCCATTTTGCTGAGGTTTTCTGGCAGTCAAGAATTCCCTTTTAATTCCATGAATATTACAGAACTCACTAAACTCGTTTGATGTGAATTCTCCTCCTCTGTCTGTTCTGAGGCACCTAATTTTTGAATCTTTTTCATTTTCTACAAGGGATTTTAGATTATTAAAACACTCAAAAGTTTCAGAATTATACTTTATGAAATATATCCACATCATTCTAGTATAATCATCAACAAATAACACAAAGTACCTTTCTCCTTGGAGTGATTGATTTCTAGTTGGCCCACACACATCAACATGGATGATCTCCAAGGGCTTCGATGTACAGTGTTCATTTGTCTTGTGGCTGGTTCTGGTCTACTTTCCATGTTGACATGCACCACATACTCCTTGATATGGTTTGAACAACCTTGGGATGTCTCGTACAACTTTGATCTTGCTGATATTGATTAGATTTTTGAAGCTTGTATGTCCAAGTCACTTATGCCACAACCAACTTTCATCTGTCTGAATCAAGTAGCAATTATTTCCTTGAATCCGGTTCAGAATGTAAATGTTGTCTAATGTTCTCACCCTTTTTTCCACTGGTTCCCCTGAGGCAAAGTTCCTTATTTCACATTCTTTGGTGCTGAAAACAACCTTATGTCCTTGATCATAGATTTGGCTGAGACTCAGAAGGTTGTGTTTGAGTCCATCAACTAGAAAAGCATTTTGAGCTTTTCCTTTTCCATTGATCAAAGTAACTGTTCCTTTTCCTGTAATTCTGCTAGATCCGCTTCCAAAGCACACTTTTCCTTCCTTTCTGCTCAGTGAGGATGACTTCCTTCTATCTCCTGTCATGTGTCTTGAGCACCCACTATCCATAAACCAATGGTTTCCATTATTTTGAGCATATAGAGCTAGGCCGCATTTATCCATGCCGGAGTTCTTGCTACTCTTCTTTCTTCCTTTGAGTGGGTAGTCTTGTTCATAGTGTCCATTATTGTAGTAGAGAGAGAAAATCAGATCAAATTTGGTGAAGGGATTAAATGAATTGAAGGTTTTGATTTTTCCTTGCCTTTTGGGGGCATATGAGTTGATTATTCGGTCCTTTATCTTTGAATTTTCATTTCTGCGAGCCATACAATGTCTGGCTTGATGACCGAAGTTTTTACAATGAAAGCAGTGTCCAAGAAATATGGTTTTGTACCTGTTGAAGCAAGCATGGTTTGAATTGATTTCCTTCCTGGGAATTACTCCTTCCTCATTCTTTGGATTTGTGATGGGCCCTTGGTGGAGTACAAGTTTGTATTTACTGTAGTGTCCATGATTCGACTCCACATTCTTCTTTGGAGTAATTCTCTCTTCATTCTTGGTATCTAGGATGCACTTTTGATAACATACTTTTTCATCTTTTGGATCGCAAGAAAGTGGATCGACATAGCTTTTCGCACTATTCTTAGTGCTTGAGGATTCCCCTTTGAAACCTATTCCAGACTTTTCATGTTGAGGTTTTTGATTTTTCAAAATAGTCTCAAGTATTTGAGAGCTTTTACAGCCCTTTTTAATTTGCTCCAACTCCTTTCTCAGAGACACTATTTTGGCCTCATGTACTTCACAAGTCTCTTCCTTTTCTTTAAGCTTTGCTTCCAAGAGATCTTCTCTCCTTCTTATTTCCTCATTTTCCACTTTGATAGAAATGATTTTGTTCCTTAGTTTCTCCTTTTCTTCAATAGCATTATTAACAGTTCATCTACATTTCCTTCCAGCCCTGAGTCATCATCAACAGTGAGTGCCATGAATAATGTTTCTTGGCTTTTATCATGATCACTTTCCTCATCTGTCTTCCTTTTGATGACCAGAAACTCATCCTCATAAGACTCATCTTGCTTGGAGAAGACGTTTTTCTTATTGAACACTTTCTTTTTGTGTGCCATTCTTTTAGAATTTCCTTCATCATCACTGTCGTGTTTATGAGGACATCTTGCTGCATAATGACCTACTTTACCACATTTAAAACAAATAAGAGGATATTTGCCTTTAAGCTTAGATCCTCTGTTTAGCTCTCATACAAATTGAACCAATTCATATTCCACATCTGACTCATCACTACAGTCATTCCTTTCTTTCCCCTTCTTTGACTTTGAGGCCTTGAATGCTGTGCTGCATCTTTGGAGCTTGGGCCACCTTTCCTCATTTCATAGGCGGTGAGAATTCCATGGAGTTCATCCATTTTAAGGGTATCTAGATCCTTTGCTTCTTCTATAGCACTTATTGTGGAGTCAAATTTGTCTGGAAGAGACCTTAATACCTTTTGAACAATGGTATTTTCTTCAATTTTTTCGTCCAATCCTTTCAGGGAATTTACCACTTCAGCTACTTGAAGGAGGTATGCTACAATATCTTCTTCATCTTTCATCCTCAAACTTTCAAATTGTCTTCTATGAGTTTGAAGCTTTGCCTTTTTGACTTTTGAGTCTCCATCGTACAAGCCAACTAGCTTCTCCCACATTTCTTTGGTAGAGGTACAATGCATGAATTTTGTAAACTCAAAATCAGTGATTCCACTAGTGATGGAGTTCAATGCCTTTACATTTGTGTTGTAGGTTTTCCTCTCATCTGGGTTTGTTGGAAGAGTGGAAGTCATTTGGTATTCATTTTGAACAGAATTCTAGACTTCAGGTCCAAGGGACACTAAGTAGTAGGTCATTATTTTCTTCCAGAAACCAAAGTTAGTGCCATCGAACAAAGGAGGTCTTCCTGATGCTTCGTGATTTCTCATCATGGCTACGGATCCTTCTTCAAGCTATTAGGCTAGTATGAAGAAGCTGTTGTGGCCAGCAACAACCCCCCCTTGTTCATTTAAGTGTTGTCCAAAATACTAAATGAATGGGGACCCTTAGTTAAATTTTTAAGAAAAAAGCAAGTTTTTCCTTTCTTCAAAATAAGGTTACCATCGTAAGCTTAGAAAGGTCTTTTGAATATTTTTAACCTAAGTCTACGATAAGGGAAATATCTTTTGAACTACGTTGCAAAAAAGATAGGAAATGCCTCCATTCCTCTATAATATCAGTACGCGCAAGACCCTCGTGTTAAGCATAACTTCGCATCACAATGAAGTAATACTCATAAAGAAAAACTTCAAGATTAACCGATCTGTGATAACACCGATCTCAAGATCGCATATCGCAGAAATGAATTGGCAATATTTGGCAAACATCAAACTTCTGCGACCTACGATGTTGCAATCGTTGCGATGGTGCAATCTGCAATGGTGCAATCTGCGATCTTGTGATTTGCGATGGCGCGATCTGCGATGTTACGTAAGCAAATCATAAACCTCTTAATTACGAATCGTTCGGGAACGCCATTCAAAGAAAAGCCACTTACCATAATCTGACTCAAGATCATGCACTTTTAATGATAGTAAATGAATTAGTTGTCAGTTATTAAATGAAATGAAGACGCGTGCTTTTGTAAAGAATTACTTCATGTAAAGTTGCATATTTGATATATCTGTTGCATTTAAAACTCTCTCATCACCCTTCTTAATAAGTCATTTCCACTTCACTTGTAATCTGCAGGAATGAAGAGCTAAGACGATTCAAAGCCAAACGCAGGAGAAAATGGGAAAGAAAAATAAAGCTCAAGGCTCTGAGGCGAAGGAAAAGACGAAAGAGTTGGCGCCTTTTTATACAGACACTGCCTGCAACAGAGACGCGGGGATTTCGACATGGGAAAGGATGTACAGGCTGCTGGAGGAAGAAAATCCTAGAGTAATGAAGGTTGATACTGTCGCGGGCTCACAACGCTCTTCCGAGGCGTCCTTAGAGGAGCTATCATGTTCATTTCTTCACCGGATAGCAGCTAGGCCAAAAATTCTACCATACACGGATATGATCAAATGGATACTTGACAATGCAGAGTTGAACAACGGACAATTCAAGGTTCAAGGACATGGGCTCACAGGATCATTCGCCGTGCAAGATTTAAAGCTTATGTATCATCTTCCTGAACCGCAGATGACTTACAATGCACAATTTGTCAAGAAATTTACGGCAGAGAACCCAAACCTAGTAGAGACCACTAAAGATTGGTCCAGAAAAGAGGAGCTGCTCAAAAAGGACAAAAATGGTATGTACAACACTGGTTCTCTCACTTATTCGTATTGTTTTGCTGCGGCCATGCTTTGCAGATTATTTGGGATCCCGGATATCAATAAATTTTCGTCTAAATGGCTACCACTAATAGACGCTGCCACAAACGCCGATATTATGGATTGGGCCAAGATATTTTCTGATAATCTATACACGGCTGTTATGAATTACCGGTCTAAAAGATCCTTGTCTCAGAGGGTCTATCCTCCTTTTTATCTGTCTGCGTATATTATAGATTCTATTTGTTATGTGTCTAAATTCCCCACTATGGGTTGGAAATGGACTACCCAAGACCCATTACCTATTCATGTTTATCATAAAATTTTATGGGATTCCCAGTTCATCCCACACTTCTATTAGATTTGTCACGGGCTTATCTTACCCCTATATAGAATGATGTATGATGAAGAACCCCCGAGGTGCTCACCC